>APFE030904445.1:10275-66615 GCA_000404065.3 Pinus taeda
TGACCACTCAAGGCCACCATAAGACAATTAATCTATTAAGATCAAGATTAATGGGGACAAATATCTACAAAGGACAAAATAAAACCTATTTTAACTTTATTGTTTCTTTAGCCTGGTTCAAGATGAACATTTCAAGATATCATGAAGAACATAATTAGTTTTATTACATTAAGAAAACCCAAGCACACTCTATAACTTAGCAAGGAAGAGATGTATAACACCCATGTCAACGACACAACACATGGCATTGAGTTACTTTTTTATATATAATTTAAACTCCAATCATAAAATCACAAATTTAGCATGAATGGAATGTTTAAAATCCATTTTTATAAAAACAAAATATATTTTTTCTTATAGAAAAAAATACCAAAAACTAAATATATTTTTTTAAGAAAAAAAAAAACTAAAACTAAATATATATTAAAAAAAAGCCTAAAACATAAGAAAACTAGAATTTGAATTTGACACTCTTATTCACTTTCAGAAACCCATATGGTGGAATGTGATCTCTTTATCCTCATCTTTAGCTTTTTCCTAAAAAATAAAAGCATACAAAAGTGGGAAAGAGCCATAAAGTATCGGGAAGCTTTTTCCTAAGTACAAAAGCATCCAAAAAGTGGAAAATGCCATTTTTATATGAGGAAACATTATTCATCCAAAAGATTTTTCCCAAATTGAACTAATGAGGAATTTGGGAAATCTTCATAGCCTTCACTTTCCTATGTATTGGAGGCTTGGCCATTGAAAAAATGATAGGGAATTCTTGTATTGTCACGCTGTTGAGATCTATCTTGAGAGAGAGAGTTTTGGAGCTATGAGTTTAGGGACGTGTTGTTGCAACTATGATTGTTGTAACTTTCCTCCAACTCCTTTATTCATATAGATCAGTTGTTCTTCCTTCCATATGTTTCTATTCATTCTTTACTTCTTCTATTTAACTAATGGATGTATGGAATTTTGGTTTGTATTTATTTATTTAATAATATTTATATGATTATGATAGCTTTGATTATCAAGATATTATGATGTGAAGGTTGTTTTATTCTCTCTCTTATGTGTAGGAGCAAGCTTTGGAGCTAGCTAGGAGTGCTTCCTAGCTATACTGAAAACTCCAAGAAGACCTGCATGCGAGGACTAACAAGAATTCATTCTCTTTTTCTTAATCTATACTCTACATCTTGATCTACTAAGAATCCTAAGCCTTAGAACAACCTTTCTCTTAATTGGTTTGTCCTAGTTTTCCAGGATAAACTGAGAGGGTTTTATTTTCATCTAACCGTGCATTAAATCCTATAGAAAAATGATATTTAGAAACTTTAACATATTTCACTATGTAAATGAACTTAGTAAAATTAACCCATAGAAGGGGTCATAAATGGAAATAAAAGTAAAACTCTAAACAAGAAGCCAAAAGTGGATTTAACCATGGATGAAAAATTAGGAGTAGAATTGGATGTTAAACTAGCCATCAAAACAAGATGCAAACAATGACACAAAAAGGGTTTTAAAATAAAATCAACAAATGGTGCAACACTAGACACAAAGAAGGGAACAAAATAGGCCATGTGAAAGGATACCAAATTGGGCACAAACAAGGATGCAAAAATGGACACCAAAATGAGGATTCAAAGGATGGTGTGAAATTAGGATGAAAAAGGGATGTAAGAAAAGACAAAAAACAAGATGCAAAATGGGACTAAAAAAGGGTGAAACCAAGGATGTCAAAAATGATGTATAACTAGATGAAAATTCAAACTAAAATCTAGGTGCAAAATGAGATGCAAATGTGGATACAAAATGTGGTAGAAAAAAGGATGTAAATTTGGAAGCCAAAAAAGATGAGAATTTAGATACCAAAAAGGATGCAAATTTGGAATTAAAAAATGGTGCAAAATTGGACACAAAAGAAGAAAATGGTGCAAAAATGGGAATAAAAATGGCTCAAATTTGGATGCAAATTGAGATGCAACATTGGATGTAAAATGAGGTGCAACAAACCATTCAAAACTTGGTGCAAAAACAAATGCAAAATTAGACGAAAAAATGGCTCAAAATTGAACGTAACAATAGGCACAAAATGGGATGCAAAGGTGGATGCAACATATGGTTCAACATAGGATACAAATTTAGATGCTCAAAAGGATGCAAAATTGGATGCAAGAAATGGTGTTAAAAATGATGCTAAATTGGATGAAACAAATGATGCAAAATTAAATGTAAAATGGTGCAAAATAGGATGCAAAAAAGGGAAATAAATAAAATGCAAAAGTGGATGCAAAAAATGGTGCAAAAATGCATGCAAAATTTGACACTAAATCAGACTCAACATATGGTGCAAAATTGGATGGAAAAAATGGTGTTAAAAAAGGGAGAAAAACTAGCACAAAAATAGATGTAAAAATAAGTACAAAATTAGAAGCAAAAAATGGCATAAGACCATATGCAAAAATTGGCACAAACTGGATGTAAAAAAAAAGGCACTAAATCAGATGCCAAAGATGGTGTAAAAATCACTGAAAATTATGACACAAAACTAGAAGCAAAGAATGCCACAAAAAAAGAAGCAAAAAATGATACAAAAATAGATGCAAAAAATGGCACAAAACTAGAAGCAAAACCTGTTGTAAAACCAAATGAAAATCTTGGTGCAAAATATGATGCAAAAAATGATGGAAAATTTGGCGTAAAAAAGATGAAAAATTTGGTGCAAAAAAAGATACTTTAAAAATTGTACAATAGAGTCAGATTTAGCACCAAGCTGGTCATCCCAATTGAGAAAAAAATGCACTAAAATCTGGTGCTAAATCTGGCGCAAATTGCATGTTTTGTTGTAGTGACATGCAATGACTTTTTCTCAAAAATCATCTTGCGCTTCTTTAGATTTATCACTCCATTCATGTCAGTGGCCCAATCTATTCCTAGTAGCACGAGATAGGGATTGTTGTCATCAACAATATCAATCACTTCAAAATCTGCAAGCGCGCTTGCACCTTCGATATCCACCGTTATTCCCTGAAATATTCCCATAGGTAGGATATTTTGTTGGTTCGCCATTCGCAATTGAATAGGAGACCATTGCAACGCAGGCTTGCCCATGCACTCCCATGTCTACTTTGGCAGGAGGTTCACATCCGATCCTAGATCCAAAATCATTTGATCCATTTCATATTCTCCGATCTGTGTGGTCAATCTCATCTCTCTTCTTGTTCGTGTTGTGTGCTTCACGAGCTTCCAAACTATGTGCGATTCTCCTAGTCTAGCACATCTAGTGATGATTTCTTACAGTCCCTTCATAGCTTTGTTGTCACGCAGCAGCTTCATGCATGTCTCCAAAAATGTAGTGACCATTGATGGGTCCATTTCCGGTTCCAGTTTGTCTTTACTTCCTGAAGGGGAGGCATCCGCGAAGCTCTTCTTAGCTTCCATGAATGTCTCCTTAGAACGCTCTCAATCAAATTTTGTTTCCTTTGTTGGAGCCTTGCATACCCAGGCACTTTCTTCGGGCTACTTTCCTTTATCATCCCTTGTCATGATACCACTACGGAGCACGATATTTACATTTGGGTCTTCCTCGCACAGCTCAGACCTCATCATTTGCAGGTTCTAAGTCGAGGGAGGTTAGAGTGCTCCTTTATCACGCAACCTTGCTATCAGCATGGGAAAGTCCTCCATCTCATGATCAAATTAGGTACAATATAAGCACGATGGTCTCACTAGGTTTGTACAATCACGGGCATAATGCCCTGGCCCTCCGCAATTGTAACAAATTAGCTGCCCATGAACTCTTCTTGGTCCCATTCCACCTCGACCTTGTCTGTGCCCCTGAAATCCAGTGCGCGCCATCCCTGCATTTTGATCGAGGGCCCGTGTTTTGGTCTAAACTCTGTAGGTAGGAGTTTGATCCATCATCAATTCATAACTTCTACAGGTACGCTCATCGTGGCCTAGTGACCTGCAAAAATTACATAACAACTGTTGGGAATTCTACGTATACTTTTGTAATAGATGGTAGTTATCTATAGCATGCTTCCCTCCTATCTGACAAATCGCGCACCATAATGCAGGGACCATGCTCATTCCTACTTATGCCTCTAGTCTCAATGGCATTGATCCTCCTCCCAACAGGTAGTTCGCAAATACTGGACAATGGTCCTTATCATGTCCTTGGCCCTTGTATTTTACGCACCATACCTCCTCGCGCGCTTCTGGGCAAGCTGTCATGTCTTGTTTCAAACTCTGCATCTCAAGGCACAAGTTCTTCAACTGCGCATGGATCTGTTGAACTCTCAAGTTAGGATCTTGTATCGGGGTTTCGTGTAGTCTCATTTCAATCTCCAAGGCCTCAGCCTGAGTGGTTAGCTTCTGTTGTGACAACATGTTCCTTAGATGCAATGTTAGCGATGCCACAAACCATGCACAGTGTTGCCCATCCATCAAGGTCATATTGGCTTCCCAAATTGTATACTTTAGTCTCTGATCTAGTTCCTAGGGGGTCTCACCAGGAAGCATCGCGATTTCCTTAAATCCAATAATCGACTGTGTCTCTGATTTTGGCCTGCTAAATTCCTTATTTAGTGCAGCTTGGATATCCATGATCCCTGCATTCAGATTGTCATTGGAATGCTTAATGTACCAAGTTAGTGCGCGATTCTGCAGTGCACTGACTAGTGTTGCTTCTTTAAATTGTCATTCGTGACTCCCTATGCTTCCCATACATCCCTTACCACGAACCAAAACTGGTCCGGATCTTCATTCCCTACTCCTTTGAACATCGGAAAATTTATCATGCTTGCCGTATTGAACTGTGATGGTGGTGGATGTGGTGTGGGCAAAGACAGGGGTGAAGATGGTGAAACTGGTGATGGTGTAGGTGGGGGTGGTATGCACGGAATTCGCTACTTTATCAGACTGATCACACTTCTTGGTGAAACCTTCACGAGCTTTTCCTCACTTTCTTGCAGAGGTGAAATCAAGGGGCTAGTTTCTAATTCTGTGCTACCTTCATTTCTATAGATCCTCCCACTTCGCGTAGCCCTAAAAATCAATTTATTCACATAACCCGCTTTTCACACAGTAGCATCTTAATCCAAGTGTTCAAATATTTAATGTACTTACCTCACAATCCTTTGAAGAAATGTTGCTCGGCCTCGCTATAGCTGACATAAGTATCTACTGCGAACTCAGTGATAAATCCTCCTATAATTCAATCGAGTTAGTGATCCACATCACGCACGATCTTATCTTCTGATGCTTCCAGACTATGCACCAACTCTAGAGTCTACACAATAGGTTTGTCAAGCCTACACCTTCCTTGACTGTTTGTTATCTTTGCGATCCACTTGTACAACTCAGAGGGGAAGGATGCAAAGAAAATTTCGTGGATTTCCATATTAAGTACCAACCTAACCACTCTTCCTTTGATAATCATGGATTCTTGTTTTCTTGCGCCGCAAACTCGTGAATATTTTTGTCCAACCACTCTTCAATTCCTTTCTTTCTCGGATTCCAGTGATACGACATCAGACATCTCTATGCAGATCCCTGTCCCAGCAATGAAGCCATTTTTTGGCTCATTTGGGCCTAACCCAAGTTTAGAGTTAAGTTAGCCAAACAAATACTGGTACTACTAGCCCTTTCGGCAACAGTCCGCGGAGCGTGGATTGAGATCTCACTCGAAGTAGTATGGGAGGGTGATAGAACCAAGTTTCCGCACCCTAGAGATGTCTGACTAACAACTATGTAATAGCTTCAACTCAAGTTTCTAATCAACTCTAAGATTCCACTGGCCCATGGTTTCAATGTCTGGTTTTTTAGAGTTGCAAGAGTGAGTTGTAGCACTAGAGTCACATCACTAAAGTTGTGGTAGTGAGTTACAGTGTAATTCTCAAGTTGTAGCAATGGTGTGAACTCGAGTTGCACCAACAACATGAACTAAAATTGCAACAACAAGAGTTGCAACAATAATGTGAATTGGAGTTGTAGCAGCGACATAAGTTGGAGTTGCAGTAGGGGAGTTACAACAATGGGAGTTGCAATAACAACATGAACTAGAGTTGCAACAATTACTTGAACTAAAATTGCAGCAATTCAGCTCAAAGGTACAATAAATATAACCAAAACATCCCCTATGGCAACATCACACCCTATACAAAAACATGTTTGCCACATCGTCTTTGCAAATTAACTCATAGATAAATGCAAATATGAAATTTTCCTAATGTTTAATCATACATTCATGTAAAATACTAAAACATGCAATGGAAAAATTTTATGTCTAAATCCCACATATAAGCATTAGAATGGACTAGTACAAGGTCATATACAAGTGAAAAGGAATTAATAATAAGGAAAAGAGGGTGTAAAAAAATGTCAAATTTGAGGTTTGTCAATGTTCTTGATCATGGGATAATAGATCAATTATGTTATTTATTTGTCTGTTATGGATATGTAAATTTAGTATTTGTTTTTTCCTTAAAGCCAGTATGTATAGTTGTGATCCACATATAATATTTTTATTCAACTTTGTAAATATAATCAAAATTAACTTAGGGGTTTGGGAAAGAGAGAGGTCAAAGACTATAATTTTTTTGTTCTTTATTGGTGAAGTTGAAGTGATGCTAAGATAGAGAGATATTTATCATATAAAGGAGCAACAAGCACATGACAAATGTAATTTGCATTCAATCTAGAAATAGAAATGATGATTTTTCTAAAAACATACTAGTTTTATGAAAATATAGTCATGTAAATTTATTTACTAAAAATTAAAAATTTTCATCTATTATCCACTCTTTCCGATTCCATATTTAAATTTTCATTAACTTTTGCACTTTGAAAACCCAATTTTGTTGTTTTTGAATTCGATGTTAAGATTTTTTATTTCATATTACTTTGAAAACACGCCTATCTATAACTTGTGTTAAAACAAAATTAATTCAAAGTGTAATGAAATGGACTTTATTTAATTAATTATTAAATTAATACGTACATAACCCTACCTTTATTAGCCCTCTTTAATATATAATATTCAATTTTGGCTCTTTCAATACCTTCAAGATATTTTTAACCACCTTTAATCCTTGTTGGGATTCCCTTCTTTAAATTCACCCCAATTTGTCTTAGATGGTTGAAACATCCTTTTGGGCTCACTATTGGGACTCACCTTCCTCAACTTCAGCCCCAATTTTTCTTAAGTTGTTGAAACATCCTTTCTAGATTATTGTTGGGACTCACCTTCATTAAATTCAATCACAATTTGTCTTAGGTTGTTGAAACATCATTTTTGGATCATTGTTTACTTGCACTAACCTTCTTCTATTTTCTCTTCTACCTACAAAGCTAAACATTTTATATTTTATGTTATGTGCATGCAAAGTTTTTATCCTTGTGATTTGGTCTTCCAGTACTATGTTCAACTATAACAATCTCAAGGAGCATATACTTATTTCTCTACTCTTTGATGTGATATGTCCTTCCCTTTTTGTATGGCATAGATTAAACACATGATATAACGGGTGTGGAAGCCTCATGCATACAAATTTTAGCACCAAGAATTTTACCCCTCCAACATTTATTTCAACTATAAATATATACCCTCCTTCAAGTTCTTCATCCTCCACTTTAAATTTTATGTTTCTTGGCACTATTAATCTCTTGGGTTTTTGTCATGCAATCACTCCATCAAATTTTTTTGGTACTTCCTTCCCTCCTCCTTCCCTCTTCTCCCTTCTAGCAGCCTCAAACTTGTGAAGAGTTTCCTCTCTCTATTTCTTTGTAGATGTATTAAGGATTAGATGGTTTTTTTATTTTCAATCACTTTAGGTGCTAAGATTCACCAATAGTTGATCCTCTTGGATATCAAGGAGAGACAACCTTATGATATTTGTGTAAGTTTAGAGGTCAACATTTGTTGCTATTCAAAATCATTTTAGTCACCATTTGTTGGTTTGTTGTTATTATATGCTCCATATTTCCATTGATATTTGCATCTTTGTTACCTTCAAGGATTTCAACCATACTGGATCCACATGATGATGATCAACAACTTCACTAACCCACGCTAAAGGAGGATATAAGCAATTGCAAGGTAGGAATTATCTCTTTTCCACTATGGACATTGTGATACATCTTTTGTTCATTGATTTTCTATGTTGTGTTTTTTTGGTAATCTACTTAGATTTGTATTCCATTTCAACATTTGCGTATATATTTTGGAAAAAGGAAAACTAAGTTCTTTTTTTACAAACAAAATATGTAAATAGCACGTACACTTAGAAGTCTTTCCATATATTTAATTCATTAAATTGTTACATGTTATTTTCTTAGCTTTATTTCAAATTTGTTCATTGGTTGTAAAGATCAAAGAAGGGTTTAAGAGATCCTAAACGAATCAATTAATTCGAAGATATGTTTAAGAGATCCTAAACGAATCAATTAATTCGAAGATATGCTTAAGAGATCCTAAATGAATCAATTAATTCGAAGATATTTCATCCATCTGTAATTTGGGATGCCAAATTATTTATGTCTAATTTATTTTCTTTCCTCTTTTAGTATCAAATCTTTTAATCTCAAACTAATTTATATTATTTAAATAAAATAAAATAAATCTTTTAATCTCAAACTAATTTATATTATTTAAATAAAATAAAATAAAGCTAGAGTTTATCTTTATGTTTCCCTAGTTTAGTTATTTCTAAATTTGGTTCAACTATGTTGCTTGAGCTTCTAGATAAACTATGTGAAAATTTCCGAAACATCCAACATTTTGGGTGGACTTTCCACCCATTGGCAGGGGCACATGAAGCCTTAATAATATATGAAAATAGTTTATTGATAAATTCTATGGGGTCTTTAATAAAGGAAAGGGTATTCCCAACAAATGTCTAGAGCTTATCAACAAGAAATCTAGACTAGGCATAAGTGGTAGTTCCTAAAGCACTAACAATTCATCTAACAGAGATGTTTCTCTTGTGGATTTCCAATTGGACATAGATCCTAGTGATTTGAGGGTTATGAGGGATAAGATATTTTTGGATGAGGATGATTTAATGGCCTTGGTAATAGAGTTAATAACTATATTGATAGGGCTCTTGGAGAGAGCTTTGTATGAGGTGGAAGCAAGAAGGTCAACAAGTCTAGAATCATAGTCGAAGGACTTGTGACAATCATCGACAATCATCGCATTACCTTTATGATCTTTAAGAATGATGATATTGGGATTTTCATTAAATCAGTGAATGTATTAAAATTTATCTTTTGATAGGTTAAGTTTACGGGGTTTAGAATGATGGAGAATTCCTCCACACTCTTATCGAATTTATTTGCCTTTGTCTATTAGAAGAATACGTGTTACAGATTCTAAAGAGGAAAGAATCTCTTCCACTAGAATTTTATGGGTATCTAGGGCAAAATTGGAACCCTTTTCTAAGAATCGGATGGAAGTTAGGTCAAGCTTCCTGGAAGTTAGGTCAAGCTTCCTGAAGGAGACATTTAAATAGTAAAAAGAAAAGAATTGAAGATGGGTCAAACTCCCCCATGGAAAGATTTAAGTAGCAACAAGAAAAGAATTGGAATCAAAGGGGAGGAGTTTAAAGTGGTTAAGAGAGAAATTTGTAAATAGTGTCCAAGGTTGCTAATAGGGGAGGTGAAATTATCAATGTTCTCAAGGATGGAATTTTCATTATTGATACTTAGAGTAATTATTATTACTAAAAGTAAAAGACACCTTTGAAATATGATTGGTGATTAAAATAGGAGAGGAATTATCAAAACCTTTGAGAGAAAAAGAATTAGCATCTTGAGAAATATAAGAACAATTTAGATTATTATTAAAAAATAAAAAAGTGTTAGAAGAAAATTCAATCTGAAAAATAGAGTTTTCACAATACAAAAGAGACATTTACAAATTGAGATAGGAACTAAAAGGAGAAAACGTCCCAAATATAAATGTCAGAGTGCCCATTTATCTAATTAATATCAAATTGGATCAAACTTTCCTTCATAAACAACATACACAAATCTTATCCTTTAACTTTATATTAATTAATAATAAATTTTATATTCCTCTTTCTTTCCATTTTCATAGTGTTTAAAATTTTATATTAATAACCATTGATCGAATATATTAATACTTTTATAATTATTAATACTTTTATAATTATCAAATTGCATCAAACTTTCCTTCATAAACAAAATACACAAATCTTATCCTTTAACTTTATATTAATTAATAATAAATTTTATATTCCTCCTTCTTTTCCAATTTTCATAGTGTTTAAAATTTTATATTAATAACCATTGATCGAATATATTAATACTTTTATTAATTATTAATACTTTTATAATTATCTGTCAGATATTATTAATGTCAGATCAATAAATTTAATTATCTGCTGGATATAAAAATTTAGCCTATAAAGTGTCAGAATACTAACTTTCTTTCCATTTTCATAGTGTTTAAAATTTTATATTAATAACCATTGATCGAATATATTAATACTTTTATAATTATCTGTCAGATCAATAAATTTAATTATCTGCTGGATATAAAAATTTAGCCTATAAAGTGTCAGAATACTAATAACTTTGTCTAATTTGAATAACTAAATCCCACATCAATCGTGTACGTGAATAAACTAATAACTTTGTCTAAATTGAATAACTAAATCCCACTTCAATCATGTACGTAAAGGACCATGAATTCTATGCATCTCGTAATTTCTCTATTTTTCAAGAGCAAAATGTCGTCTTTCAAATTAACATCCAGTTTTTCCAAATATCCATGGCTATGCAGAATATGAAACAACATATTATTGCCATTGAATTACTTTAAGCGTGGAAAATAATTCAACAGTTAATTTTCACCCCTGTAATGGGAAAGCAAAATAAGTCACATGAAAGGCTGCCACATATACATTAGGCGATTAACTCAAACAAAGAAGAGCACTCTAAATCGCTCAGGGACATGAGGCACAGTTATTTTTGCAGCGCCAGACAAAGATACTGGATCAGGATCGACAAACATAAACATAAGAGAAATGTTTGAGCTTCCCCCTGTCTATCAGAGTTTTTGGAATATTACAGAATCTGCAATCTAGTTATGCTAAAATATTCATATTCCAGGGAATATAATCCATCAAATATTCCAATCCAACAAATACAATGGTGAAAATAATTTTGCACCTTTTGAATGAATCTATACCATTTTCAGCATCCAACTCCATCAATTTCAGCATTTGACTCGCTGGATTCCAATGCTGCCTCGTTCTAAAAGGGCCAAAACGTCAGCTGTAGCACTCCTCAAACTTTGATTGTTCAAGATTCTCAGAAGTAAGCGGAGGGTCATACTGCCTCTAAAGTGTCAAGAGCAGATTTCTTTGCGTATATATGTCCTTTAGAGTACTAGTTTATTTCCTTTAGGCAAGAATAAGTTAGAGAAACTTTTCATGAGGAAATTTTGTAATGAGAAGGTATCTGTAACATTTGGCCCAGGATTTCTCTAAAATAATTGCATATTGTGCCCTGATTCTGTAGCTACAATGGCATTTGGCCAACCAGTTATAAACATGTGGTGTAGAGGAAGCTAAGGATTGTAGCTCTGCTTGAGTTTACAGTTTTTTATTGTGGAATCAAGGAAACAGGTATTAGAAGAAGAATCTTCCTTTTAGGAAGAGTTGGTCTATCCCTGAATCCTTGGCTTCCATAGATCAACCCTGCCATCATAGTTCTCTCCTCTATCCCTGTTTTGGTCACCCTTCCAATCCGCCCTTGCACTTCTAGGTGGGCGACTTTCTTTAAAAAACCCTGGAAATTCCAATGGGACTTTTTCCAGTAACATTACGAAACAAGGTGATATGGTATTGAAAAACTAAAATATATGTAGGAAATGAATATTAGGACAGTGGAAAGCCGGAGAGGCAACCTTTCGATTCACAGGCAGACACTAACTAAATGCTGTACTATGGAATTATAGCATTTAGATGCAGGGTTGTTGTGAATATTAACATCTAGGGTCGACATGCCTGAAAATTTTATCAGAAAATTTCAGAGAGAAGAGTTGTAACTTCTAGCTCAAAATTGAACAATAGACCCTGAAGGCTTTCAGAAGATTATACAAATAAACAAAAGAAAATTCAAATTATTTAGGTGAAAGTGGAAAATGCTCAGGGCAGAACCTGGACAGAGGAAAAGCTCTCATTCAAACAAGATGAAAATGCTCGAAGGGACTCTGAGCAAGAAGCTAATAAGAGATGAATAAATGTACTTGTGGAGGAATGTTGTCAGAAAGAGGATGATCATAAACAGAAAGTGGACTTCGTTAATAGGATATATCAATCGAAAGACCTAAGCAAATGGCAAGAGGATGAGAGTGCTTCCCTGCGGGAAGGAGACCAGACCTATGTTTACCAGTACCTGATGTTGAGGCCCCGTACTAAGAAAACCTCAAGAAACACTTCAATTCAACCCGTTTCCTGAGATACTAAGCCGATGTCCTGAAGAAGGTAAAAGCGAAGAACTATCTCCACTTGAAGCTAATTGTCAAAACCATTGAAGTCCCTAAAATTGGAAAATGTGAAAAAAAATGGCCATTACATCCGTTCTGTTTTTGCTGGTTCCAAAGGGTTTGAATTTTGTCTTCCAGTAGGTAAAAGAAAGGAAAGTATTTTGGTAAAGGTCCTGCTAACGGCTGGATGTAAAAACCATTGAAGCCCCTAAAACCCTCTCAAGCTAGAGTGAAAATCTGCTATAATCCAATAGAAAATGGCATAAAATAGGCATTATATTTGTGAAGTTTTTATGGGTTCCAAAGGGTTTAAATTTTGGCTTTCAGTAGGTAAATGAATGGAAAGTATTTTGGTAAAGGATCTGCTAAGGGCTGGATGTAAAACCCACCTAAATCCCTAAAAGCTTTCTCAAGCTAAAATGAAAATCTGCTATAATCCAACAGAAACTGGAATAAACTGTCCAGTATATTTGTTCTGTTTTTGTTTGGTTTCAAAGGGTTTAAATTATGGCTTTCCATGGGTAAACCGTAATATATTTGTTCTGTTTTTTTTAATTATGGCTTTCCATAGGTAAACAGTAAAGAATGGAAAGTATTTTGGTAAAGGTCCTGCTAAGGGCTGGATGTGAACACTGAATACTATGTATAGTATGGTTTTCTTTTTCCTTTAAAAATGGTTTCGTCATTACAGAACAACTGCTCATGCCGCCAACAAAAGAGGCTACTAAGTTTCAAAGCAAAAGAAAAGACCTGCAGGCGTATGACCAGAGAGATTTTAAAATTACCGTCAAACATGAATCCCTCTCGGATACACTTTACCGTTGCAAACAGACCACTGAAATAAAAACCATTCTCATCAACTATGCAAAATTAAATGTGTAAGCTATGCAAATTTTATATCATATTTCTTTTTACGGAGACTATAATGTGTTAAAAATACTAACGCCAATCAAATTAAATGTGTAAGCACTGAAATTAAATGTGTAAGCTATGCAAAATTTTGTATCATAGTTCATTTTACGGAGACTATACTGTGTTAAAAATACCAACGGTAATCATTGCTAGCGCAGCCTGAATCCTGACGAATAAAAAAGAAAATAAGAAATGGACTGCAGATATTGGCATGAAAAGAAAGCGACTTTTATAAAAATTCAAATTCTGCACGGGAAAAGCATATCATAATTTTGCAAGTGAAGACATCCATAATTAGTGAAAGTAATTAGTAGCTTTATAATGCATAATATTACTGATGTCAGTAGCATTTAGTGAAGTTAAAACTACTGATCACATTATTGTAATACAAGCTAATCAAGAGTTTCATCGACTTTATGAACTTGTATCTGCACATACCATCATTAGTTGTAGATACCATCATTAGTTTCCTATGATCTTTAACCATAAAATTTGGAAATGTTCAGTGGTCAGAAAAATGCTCGACTGCCATAAAAAACTCTGGAGCCGTCCTTCTTTCCAGTGTCCAATTTGTTTTGCTTTGGCCTAGTGTCAGTAGCATCATCAGATACCTTGTTCTCAAGATCCATTGGAAGTTTCATCTTTGCCAATGACTCTGTAAATTGCTGCATACTCTTCATATACATATCAACTATCTGCTGCTGCACAACAGTCTCCTCAGGCTCAAGCTTTATACTTATAAGAGGCTTCGTGAACGTTATCTCCGACTCCCCTTCAGTCATCCTGGCTTCACTGCTTGACCCTGTCCCTTCCTTGTCTTTGTCCTCCTCCTTGGAAGAGGAAGTTTCAAGACGGTCACCTGAGACAGTACCATTTGCAGAGGTCGGTGTCTCGGGAGAATTGTCAGCTGTCTGAGTCCTAGCAGGTGATGAAATGTGGGAATGACAAGATTCCCCTGCGGAGATACTCTTGTGTTCACCGAAGTCATGGGAATTTTGGTCTTCACTTAAACTTGTCGTAGTAGAAGTTAAAATTCCCGTCTGGGATGAATTATCAGCATCATGTGTGTTCTGGTAAGCAAACAGGTGATTTTCTTGAGCTACTTGATGAGGATCTTCATGCTTCTCCTCTGATGTATTCAAGGACATGTCATAATCATCTTCTACACCAGGAGTTGCACCCAGATGTAAAAACGGAGCTCCAGAAAATTCATTGTGGTCCGCTACCATGTAATCAGGCTTCGAATCATCCTCGGTTTTCCCACCAGTGGACGCCATCTTGAAATATTCAGAAACCAGCTGCTGATTCTCCCTTGCAACCTCCATGTCCGGGAACTCTATGCTATTGTAATCAGCAGGTCCCAAGTCCTCCGCACTGCGATCTAGGAGTACAACCTCTGAGCTTATAGACGACGGAGACAGCGCCAAATTGGAGCCAGAAAATGACGTCCCCTGACACTCGGACATAGCCGATCCATGATACAAAAGAGTCAAACGAACTGTGCCAGCAGGGGAATGAAACAGATCAGTAGAGGACAATGTAAAATCCTGCGTTAATTTACCCTTTCCAGCCACAGATGACAGAGGAACCAGAGCAAAACCTAGCAACTGATCCTCCAGGTAATTCTTCACACGGCTCAACATCCACATCTCGCATTTCAGTACAGCATCCTCCTGTGTGATTTTAATCTGCAAGTTTTCATTAAACTCGGGATTTTTGCCACCACACTTTACTATTTTTGTGGGCACAGCCTCATCAGGGTTGTATGTAAGCGAGAACTTTGCATACACATCTTGATTATCATAAATGCATATATTGTGAATATTTCTGGCATGATGGACATAAACATCCAAAATGCCTGCAAACTCTGACCTGTCTTCTCCCCCCTCGCCTTCCCCCATCCCTTCTCTGCTTGTTCCAAGGCCGTAAGGGTACCGTCCAGAAGTCTGGCAGTATGAAGCCATTCAAGGCACCAAAATATAACCAGAAAACGGGAAAATTTAAAAGAAATATGAAGAATCTAAAGTCTCAAAATCGCAAAGGAACAAAACATAAAAGTCTAAATTTCTAAAGAGAAGTTTACGAAGAACCTAAGTTTTCAGGCTTCATAACTAGCTGAGCCTGAGCCTAAATTTTCAGACTTTCACCACAGAAAAGTAATTAAGTTTAAATTTTCAAGTTTTCACTAGCTAAGCCAAAATTCTCAAACTGTCACTACAAAGAACGGAACATAACTTTTAAGATTTTATGAATTTGCTAACCGGGCTTAAATTTTAGACTTCTACTGCAGAAAAAAGGAAAAGAAAATATCAAAGTTTTAAGCTTTCACTACCTGAGGCTAAACTTTTGGAATACAAGTTTAAAGATTCTTAATCTTTTGCTACCTGTACATAACATTCAGCACAAGATAACGAGAGGCCACGAGTGCAGAGAACAAAACGGAAAAGATTAGGAGATGCACCAGAATTTTGAAACAAGAGAACAAAAATAAACGTCACCTAACATGAAAATTCAAAGACGTAAGAGCTAAGACAACCACTCTGAAGAAGTAAAAACTAAAGCTGGACACTCAACTCACTTGGAGGTAGTACGACTCGATCGCTGGTCGACTGCAGAGCCTTCGATTGCAGAGAAAATGTTGATGGGTTTATGATGGTGTTGCTTCATCATAATTCCTCCGTTACGCCATTTCCCACTCGCTTTCTCTATCGTCGTCGTCTCAATCATCACCGGTGGCCCCCCGGCCTCCCACCGGTGGTCCCTCCCCGCCTCCCTCTCCCTTGACTCGCCAGATGTATTATTTTTTGCTCGTTTCGATTAAGTAATACCATTTAAATTTCTGATATATTTATTTATTTATTTATTTACCCAGTCGGTGGTTCATAATCGGTTAAAGTTGTGTTTGAATTAAAAATGAAATCCGTGGACATTAAGCAATTTCAAAGGCCATTTTAATATTTATCCACTTTATCACATCATCATATAAACTGGTTAGGTAGAGTCAAAAAAATCTGATGAGCAGGAAATTTGTGAACACAGTATTTTATGTATGTTTATGCTTGTATGTTGAAGTGTATGCTGTTAAATTTAAATTTAATAATACTTTAGTATATATATAATATTAAATGTTTTATAACTAAATGTATATTTTTTTTCTTAAAAAATTAAAAATCAAGTTTAGGGTTTAGGTTTGTTTTTATGGAAAACAATTTTTTTTTTACCTAACTCTTCCCCACACATCCATGAGAGTGAGGAGTTGAGTGACACTTACATTTACTTGTTCAAAATTGTTTCAATGAAGGTCATTGTTTAGATGAAGGTCATGGTAAACTTTTTTTAGAGAGGTTTTAATTTATTTCAGCAAAGGCTCCCCAAACAATGATTTTCCTATAATTGAATAAAGACACTTGAATAAGATCACCGAATAGCCCATAGACCAATTATTTTACATTTTACCTAGACCCTAAGCAAACAAAACCTCAACTTGTTTTCCAATATTGAAGATATCCCCATAGTTTTGTCACTCCTAAAAATTTAATTATAATTTTAACTTATCAAAATGTGAGGATTCAGTTACAATTATTATCAAAATGTGAAGATTTAATTATAATTATAATTAAAATACTTTGTAATTTATAGAAATATGTATCTTAAAGATATGTTTTTAATTAAAGTTTTTAATAGATATTAGATTTTTTAATTTCTATTTTATTTACTAATTTAATTTTTATTTTTATTTAATAATTTAGTGTTAATGGAGAAAAAAAATTTGTCACATCTCTTTATAGTAACTTAAAAAAAACAGTTTACAAACCCAAGAAAGTAAATATAATCAAAATATTAATAATGCTCCAACCACACCATGTAAAATATTTAGATTAAAATTATAAACTTCATGTTTTGTAAATTGTGTGAATTCATTTTTTTTTTCCATAACAATTGTTATAATTCTTTTTTGAGTTGTGTTTAATTATCATGCTTAGCAGTACAACTAACATCAAATTGATTACCTTGGTCATATTACTATGGTCATTCAACTTTGTTTACTTGTACCCTAGTCGAGTTATGGTTAAGTTATGAAGCTTTTGGAGATTGTTTCCAGCTTTACACTTAGCAACAAGGCCCTTGGGATCAAGGAAGGACCTACGATTCTCTGATCAGTCTGAGTGATCGAAAGTGGAGAACGAATGATGGAGTTAGATGGAAACCACCTGCCACTCCTCGCACCTCCCAGATCTCATTTTCCCTGCTAGCCGTAAGGGTTCTGTTCTGCTACCAGTTAGGGTTTCACCCATCTCTGAAAACGAATTTGTTTGGGGTTTCTGAGAAGGGTTACCTGAGGTAGGGTTGGGTCACTTAGTTGCTCCAAATTTCATTAGATACAAGGAGGTTTTACAAGCAAGGCTTTTGCACATGTAATTACTTTTGTTTGACCTACTATGCTCAATCCACAGTTCACTTCAGCCTCTCAGGTCACAAATTATGGTTTTTATCCAATATAGGGCATTGGGCTTCCACGTCACCATGGGCTTTACATGTATTAACGGTTGGATTCGAGCCAGAATATGGCTTCCAAGTAAATCCCTTCTAAAAGTTATAACTTCTAACTTACTCCTCAAATTTCTTGTAATGGCATGTCAATTTTCTTTTGCTAGATTACAGAAGTGGCGAGGAATTGGATTGCTCCCTCTTAGGTTGGTCTTTCTCCCTTATTTTTTGAGTTCAACCCAATTTTGATATCTATGTTTCGGTAGAGCCCTACCTGTTCATTAACAACTTTTATCTCGTGCCTACAGGTACCTAATCCATTACTCTACCTCTTAACGGCTACAAAATGTGAAAAGAATGACTGAGGGTTTTCTTCTCTGCCTTTCTTCCAAGTACTAATAAAGTTTCCATATCCAAGGGAACGGAGCTTTTCTCACTTCGTGAGATATTTTCTAGGTTAATTAGTGGAATAGTCACAAAGCAGATTTTATAGAATAGAGTGTCAGCTGACTGTTCTCTTTTGACCCTGGTGGGTCGTATGTTTTATTCACTGTGATTGAACATTTTCCCTTCGGGAGTAATTACTTAGACTTATGGCCTCGGGTCGGTTACAATATTTATGTTTTCTTTTGAAAGATGTTTCCATTTGCAAGTGACTATTATTGTATTACCAACTTATTGTTTCATGGAAGAACTTTGTTATGCTTTCCTTAATTAAAGTTGGTTCTTTGTTTATTTTTTTCCGAAGGTATACATAATTTTCTAGTTCTATATTTGCTATACAATAAGATTTCCAGTACTGGAGATATTGTTTCTTTAACAGTTTAATCTCGTATTTTAGTTTTACAAATTCACATCAAGAAAACATTATTTCCAACTTAACATTATCTCAGTTGAGAATTATGGTCGCAGTATTGTTATGTTTATCTGCATAGTCTCTTTTTGTTTTTGGGTTTTTATTCTTTAATTTCCATAACTGATTTAATAATGGGTGTTTGGTAATGCAACCATATGGAGGAAAGAGGGACTATCTCGAGGCTACTGTGATGGTTGAGCCGGGAGACTAACCCCAAGCTCCTTATAGATGGAAAATACTACATATTTATGGTATATAATCAACCTAACCTTCCCTCTATTTACCTATCTTCTTTATTTGTTACCCACTGCACACAGAACCTAGCAAACCATGTCCTGAGTTGATAAATTGTCCAGGGTTAATATGTCTTCAATCAGACTATGTCCATTTACATAATCGAAGCACTTAACATCAATAACTTAAAGAAAATGCAACTATCTTTTTCCGTTAGCACGAGATCTAAATTATGCAGTATTTTACCAATATCTGTCAAGAATCTATTTTGAAGGAAAAATAATAATAAATAGAGTTCAGTGGTACTTATCTATTTCTATAGTTAACTTACACAAGGGTCACAACACCACATGAAAAGTAATGCTTTCCCCCCTACCAACGAGATCAGTCTCAGCACTGCATCTCCCCCTGAGCTATCCTCACAGGAAAGGTATTTTCCTGTAGACAATATTGCACAGATAAATTTTCCAGTGACTATCTAGTCCCAGCCAGACTTAGCCAAGGCCGATTCTATTATTCACACAGGTCCATCTAGCTAACCAGAATGGAAGTCTACCTTAGTACTTTTTTCCAATTGTTGCAGTTCTTCTCCTATAGGTCACCTCAGGTTCATTGTACCCTCTCGGTTTCCTTTTATGGGAACTTTTATTTCTCAAGGAGAAGTTATGGGTAGGTAACCGCCTAGCCCATAATCATCCAATTACCCTAATATGTGAGGCTTCTTCAACATTACTTTCTAATGTGACTTTGTCCATGATCCTTGCATAAGCATTTATATATTTCATAAATAGAATTAAATGTTTCCTAATTATTATTTGACCTTTACAAGGTCTGCAAAATATCATAGTGTCTTTAACTGCAGTAATTTAATATTTACAAGTTGACAGGGGATGTTACATCTCTCCCCCCTTGAGAAAAATATTGTCCCGATGTTTTCGCGTCTTCAAAACAGGCATTGGTATGCTTCTCTCATAAATTCTTCATCCTCCCAGGTAACCTCTTCTAGGCTAAAGTGCCTCTACTACACTTTAACCTAGGTGATAACTCGCTTCCGCAACATTACTTCTCTCTGATCGCATATATGTAGGGGTTCGACCAGGAACTCACCATTCAGTTCAACCTACAATCATAGTCATTGAGTTATTTGTTAGTCTTTTTTATCAATCAACAAATATATATATATATATATGATCCTAGACATGTTATCAATTGGTATGATATATAGCTAACTCAATAGATAATATATATATATATATATATATATATATTGGTATGATATATATCATGTCATGTCAAGCTAACCCCCTGGTTTTGTGGTCCCTTTCAGATTTTGGCTCGAATAGGGCTGGTGGCTTATTAGCTAGCTTTTCCCAACCACATACGAGTACATAACGTCCTTTCATGTTTTTGTGTTTATATATATATATATATATATATATATATATATATATATATATATATATATATATATATATAACACAAAAACATGAAAGACGTTATGTACTCGTATGTGGTTGGGAAAAGCTAGCTAATAAGCCACCAGCCCTATTCGAGCCAAAATCTGAAAAGGACCACAAAACCGGGGGGTTAGCTTGACATGACCTCCCAAACGCAAGGTGATTTTCTTAGGTTTTACTAGTACATACATGTGGCCCCCAACTTGAAATTATTGGTAGCTTCACTTTTAATTAGCATACATTTTTGGTCTGTCTTGAGCATCCTTCAAATTCATCCATACTTTCTTACTTCTTCCTCTATTTCTTCCAGCATATCAGGTCCCAACATTAATTTGTCTTCATAGCCACCCAAATTTATAGGTGTCCTACATCTATGTTTATAGAACACCTCAAATGGGCTCATCTTTAGGGAGGTGTGATAGTTGTTAATGTAGGAAAAATCTACCAAGTGTATATAGTCCTCCCACTTGGTTGTTGCATCACATACATTCTTAGCATATCCTCAATGACTTGATTCACTTGTTTAGTTTGCCCGTCTAGTTGAGGGTGATATGAAGTACTAAACTGTACTTGGGTACCTAGTCCCTCAAACAAAGCCCTCCAAAATGCAGATGTAAATTTTATGTCCCTATCAACAATTACCACTTTTGGTATCCCATGCAACCTGAAAATCTCTTTCATAACTGTATTAGCAATTTGAACCGTTTTAAAGGTAGATTGCACTGGAATGAAGTGAACGGACTTACTCAATTTATCTACTACTTCCATTATAGGGTCGTTCTATTTCTTGGTCTTAAGTGGGCTAGTGATAAAATCAAGTTTGATAATCTCCCACTTCCATTCTGGAATAAGCAATGGGTAGATAAATTCGATTGGGTGTTGGTGTTCGGTCTTCACTTGTTAACATTCCAAGCACCTAGCTAAATATTTAGCCACTTTTTTTTTCATGCCCGGCCAAAAGTACTATTTTCTTAACGAAGTGATCAATTTTTGATAGTCAGGATGGGTTGCATAAGGGATTTTATGGTACTCATCTAGAATTAATTGCTTGATGCTTACTTGATTGGAGACATACATTATGTTTTGATAAATCAACATGTTTTCTTTATTTACCTCGTATCCCAGTTGTCATTCACTATTTATTGGATTTTGTGCTTGCTACCACAACTATCAGTATTCAGGATCCCTTTGAGCAGCCTCTTTAATTTTTTCTTTAAAGGTACTTTCTACTTCACTAAATGAAATTTCATAAATAAAATTCAACATCCTGCTCAAGGTGTTTGCTACTCGATTGTCCTTTCCCTTTAAATGTTTAATTTCAAACTCAAATTCACTCAGAAAATAAATCTAGCATGCTTGGTGAGCATTCAAATTAGGTTGTTTAAAATAATTAGTTAAACTATTATCAATAGAAATCTTTTCCCAAGTAAATAGTGTCGCCATATTTTTAATGCATGAATCACTACTATTAACTCCAAATCGTAATCTAAGTATTTATGTTCATGTTCCTTTAGATTTTGGGACTCATAATATACCACTCTGCCCTCCTGCATCAATACTCCCCTTACACCCTCCTTACATGCATATGTAATGACAATAAACTCCTTGTTTGGGTCAAAAATTCTTAAAATGGGGGGAGTAGTAAGTGTGTGTTTTAATCAATCAAAACTATTTTGACACTCAACTGTCCTCCTGAAAGTCCTTCCTTTCATTTGTAAAGAGGTAATGGGATACAACACCTTTGAGAATCCTTCAATAAACTGCTTATAGTACCTAGACAGCCCCATGAAAGATATTATATCAGCCACACTCTTAGGAACTGGCCATTCCATTATAATTTTTTCTTTTTTCGGGTCTACAACGATTCCATATTTAGTAATGACATGTCCTAAATATTGAATTTTTTATTTGAAAATTTCACACTTACTATATTTCACATACAATTGAGATTCTCTTAAGGTTTGCAAAACAATTTGCAGATGCTTTTTATGCTCCTCTATATTTTGTGAATAAACAAGTATGTCATCTATAAAGATCAAAACAAATTTGTCCATATATTAATTAAATATGTTGTTCATGAGACATATAAACATTGTTGGAGCTTTAGTTAGTCCGAAGGGAAAAACTACAAATTCATAGTGCCCATAGCAAGTTCTAAAAGCTATTCTGTATATATCTTCCTCCTTAATTCTTATTTGGTGATACCTTGAACATAGGTCAATTTTAGAGAATAATGTAGCCCTCTTTACCTGATCAAATAAATCATCATTTTGGGTTAAAGGGTACTTATTCTTAACCATTAGCTTATTTAGTTGTCGATAATCAATACACAGTCATAGAGTGCCATTCTTCTTCCTAACAAAAAGTATTAGAGCTCCCCAAGGCGATACACTTGGGCGAAAGTATTTCTTATCAAGTAACTCTTGTCACTGCATTTTAAGTCCAGTCAATTTTGGGACACTCATGTGATAAGGTGCTCTAGATACAGGAATAGCTCTTTAAACAAGTTCAATGGTAAAATATATGTCCCTTTTAAGAGGCGGTCTAGGAATATCTTCAGGAAATACATCGGCAAAGTCTTGTACAATAGGCAACTTTTCTAAAGTGACAATGTTTTCTATTGAATTTGCATACCCCACTTGTATTGCATAGATTTGACACCTCTTTCTAATACATTTTTCCAACTGTGAAACTGTAATTGATCTTAGTTTCAGGGGCATTTTTACTCCTTGAACTTCTTGTCTCATACCTTTTTCATTCAAGCAACTAATTGTTTTGTCTTTATAATTTATGAGAGGTGAGTGCTTTTCTAGCCAGTCGATGCCTATTAAAATGACATATGATCCTAGGGGTAAAATATTTAATTTCACTATTATTGGCTAGATTGGCAGTTGTACGAGACAACTGTCTACCTTAGCTAGTACTCTTCTTTTAGCCCCTATGGCTAGTTGTACCAACCATGGAATTTTAATTTTGATGGTTTGCAAATGATATTTTTCTACTATCTTATGACTTATATAACTTAGACTAGCCCTTGGATGAATTAAAAATAGACATAGTTTGGCTGCAAATTTTACCTTCAAACTCCACCATGGTTGGTTGGTACTATGCATGGTGATCTTCTAGTGAAGCATTAATTCTAGGCAAACTCCTTGTTACTTCCCCTATTGTGGATGCTTCTTGAATTTGTGCAACTTGCTCTATCCATTTTTGGTAAGGGAAATTTTTGACATAATGTGGTCCACCATATCCCTAGCATTGTAATGGAGGTCTAGCTATTGGTTCCAACTCAGAATTCCTAGGTTGTTCGGTATATTTTAACTCAATTGGCAACTTAGAATTTTGTTGGGTCCTACCTGCATTTTTGTTCTATTGATTTTGTAGGATCCTTTAAAATTTGTAGATTGTAACCCTTTAACACCCTGTGAAGGTTTATGCCCTTTCTTTTTAGTCCAATTTTTGCTTCCATCTCCCTTCTGCTTCATCTGCTGGTAACGTATTCATGTCTTTCTAATAACTTCGTCCATAGTTTTATGGTTGTCAAATTCCAAACGTTCCTTCTGAATATAGGAAAACTACTGATAAATCATTGGAATTTCGCCTTTTCCTCACTTATGTAAGGAACATATCGTATCAAGGATGTAAATTTTGTTATAAAATCATCCATAGAAAGTTGCCCCAACCAAAGATCATGAAATTCCTTTGCTTTTTCATCACAAAATAGTTTAGTTAAGTATTTTTCCTTAAAATGTTTCAGGAAATTTTCCTAAGTTACTTCCTGTTCATCAATTCCCCATACTATTTTCACTTCTTCCCACCATAAGGTGGCTTTGGCTTGCAACTAATAGATTGTCAATCAAGCTTTAAGATTATGATCGTATTCATAGATTTGGAAACACTTATTCATATTTATGAGCCAGGATTCAACAACCTCTTCTTGTTCACCATCGAATGTTGGGGGTTTAATTTTCTTAGTTTGATTTTCTATCTCTTTGGTCCCTTATGATATAAACATTATCAGATTCCTCCTCATGGTTTTCTTGGTCTCCTTCTGATTTTGGGTTATTATCTCTTTGCCTTTGTGTCCCAGTCTTGTTTCCATGATCTGGCCTTAGAACATGATGTCGATGTTTTTGTCTGTTTGAAAGGATTTTCATAATTTTCTCCCGTTCTTGCATCCACCTCTCACTATCGGCTCTCAACCTTTCCATTTCTCTATTCAATTCTTGTACTATCTCAAATACTACAATGTTAGTATTTCGAGACTCCTCCCCTAGTTGCACACACATCTCATGGTTAGTTTTTGTAAATGGTATTGGACCAACTCCTATTGTTGGCCTTATAGGTGTAGGCCCAACTCTCCTCATAATGTCTCCTTTCTTTCACTTTGTTGACATAATAATTTTTTTATTCTCTTGTCTACCCAGATAGGCCACAACGTTGAAATGTGGCTCTCATACCACTTATTACATCTCCCTATAGTAACTTAAAAAAAAATGATTTACAAACCCAAGAAAGTAAATATAATCAAAACATTAATAATGCTCCAAGCACACCGTGTAAAATTTTTGGATTAAAATTAGAAACAATTGACAATGACAATAATTCATGTTTTGAACATTCTGTGAATTCGTTTTTTTTCTTCCATAACAATTGTTATAAGTCTTTTTTTGAGTTGTGTTTAATTATCACGCCTAGTAATACAATTAGCATCAAACAAATTACCTTCGTCATGTTACTATGGTCATTCAACTATGCTTACCTATACCCTAGTCAAGTTATGGTTAAGTTCTGAAGCCTTTGGAGATTGTTTCTAGCCTTACACTTGACAACAAAGCCCTTGGGATCAAGGAAGGATCTATGTTTCTCTGATCAGTTCAAGTGATTGAAGGTGGATAATGAATGGTGGAGTTAGATGGTAGCCACCTACCACTTCTTGTGCCTTCCGTAGCTCATTTTCCTTGCTAGTTGTAAGGATTTTTTTTCTATCAGTTAGAGTTTCACCCATCTCTAAGAACAAATTTGATTGGGGGCTTCCGAGAAGGGTTACCAGAGGTAGGGTTGGATCATTTATCTGTTCTAGATTTCATTGGAAACAAGGAGGTTTTACAGACAAGGCTTTTTCACGGGTATGTTCTTATGTTTGACCTATTGCTCTTAATCCATAGTTCACTTCAAACCCTCACATCGCTAATTATGGTTTTTCCCCTATATAGGGCATTGGGCTTCTGCCTCACCATGGGATCTGTAGGTGTTAATAGTTGGGTTTGAGCCGAAACATGGCTTCTAGGTAAACCCCTTCTAAAAGTTGTTGCTTCTAGCTTACTCCTTGAATTTTTTGTAATGGCATATCAATTTTATTTTGCTAGGTTTGTGGAAGGGAAGAGGAGTTGGATTTCTCCTTCTTAGGTTGGTCCACCTCCCTTGTTTTTTGAGGTCAACCTAATTTTGATATCTATGTTTTGAAAGAGCCCTACCTATTCATTAACTACTTTTATCTCATGGTTGTAGGTACTTAATCCATTACTCTTCCTCTTAACGACTACAAAATGTGAAAAGAATGACTGAGGGTTTTCTTCTCCCCCTTTCTTCCAGGTACTGATACAATTTCCATATATGAGGGAACAAATCTTTTCTCACTTGGTGAGATATTTTTTAGGTTAATTAGCAGAATGGTCGCAAAGAAAATTTTGTAGAATAAACTATCAACTTATTGTTGTCTTTTGACCCTATTGGGTCATATGTTTTGTTCACTGTGATTGAACATTTTTCCTTTGGGAGTAATTACTTGGACTTATGGCCTGTTACAATCTATATGTTTTCTTTTGAAATATGCTTCCATTTGTAAATGACTATTATTGTATTAACGACTTGTTGTTTCATGGAAGAACTTTGTTATGCTTGCCTTAATTAAAGCTAGTTCTTTATTCTATTTTTTCCAAAGGTATACATGACTTTAATTTTTTATGTCTACTATACAATAAGATTTTCGTTACTGGAGTTATTGTTGCTTTAACAGTTTAATCTTGTATTTTAGTTTTACCAATTCACATCAAGAAAGCATTATTTCCAGCTTAACATTATCTTAGATGAGAATTATGTTCGTAGTATTGTTTTTTTTATCTACACCGTCTCTTTTCTTTTTTGGGGTTTTCATTCTTTAATTTCCATAATTGCTTTAATCATGGGTGTTTGGTCATGCAACCATCCGGGGGATAGAGCGACTGTCTCTAGGATATTGTAATGGTTGGGTTGGGAGACTAACCAAGCTCATTCCATAAGGAAAATACTACATATTCTGGTTTAAAATTAACCTAAGATTCCCTCCATTTACCTATCTTCTTTGATCGTCGCCTACTACACACAAAACCTAGCAGGCCTTGTCTTGAGTTGATAAGTCCGTCACGGTTAATTTCTTTTCAATGAGATTGGTCCATATATTTAATCAAAACACTTAACATCAATAACTTAAAGAAAATGTAACTAGCTTTTTCTGGTAGCACAAGATCTATTTTATGCAATTTTTTACCAATATCTGTCAAGAATCTATTTCGAAGGAAAAAAAATTAATAAACATAGTTATGTGGTACTTATCTGTTGCCCTAGTTAGCTTACATAAGGGTCAGAACACCACACAAAAATAAATTCTTTTCCTCCCTACCAACGACATCAGTCTCAACACTACATCTCCCCTCGAGTTATCCTTACAGACAAGGTATTTTCCTATAGATAATAATGCACAGATAATTTTTTTAGTGACTATCTGGTCCCAACCAGACTTAGTTGAGGACATTTTTATTGTTCACATGGATCCATTTGGCCAACTAGCATGAAATTTTATCTTAGTACTTTTTTCCAATTGTTGAATTTCTTCTCCTTCAGGTCACAGCAGGTTCACTCTACCCTCTCAGTTTACTTTTCTGAGAAATTTTATATCTCAATAAGTTATGTGCAAGTAAGCAACTAGACCTTAACCATCCTACTACCTTGACATGTGTGTCTCATTCGACATTAATTTCCAATGTGACTTTGTTCATGATCATTGCATAAGCATTTATATATTTCATAAATAAAATTAAATGTTTCCTAATTATTGTTTGCCCATTACAAGGTTTGCAGAATATCATAATGTCTTTAACTACAATAATTTAATATTTACAAGTTACCATGGGATGTTACAACTCTCCCCCTTTGAGAAAAACATTGTCAGAGTCTTTTCATGACTTCAGAACAATCTTGGTTATGCTTCCCTCATAAATTTTTCATCCTCTCAGGTAGCCTCTTCTAGGATAAAGTGCCTCCACTGCACTTTAACCTGGGTAATAAATCACTTCCATAACATTACTTCTCATTGATCAAGTATACATAGGGATTTGATGAGGAAACTCATCGTTCGGTTTGACCTACAATCGCAGTGATTGAGTTATCTATTAGCCTTTTTAATCAATTGGCAAATATATATATATATATATATATATCTTACTAATTGAGTTACCTATATATCTTTCCCATTGATAACACGTTTAAGATTATATATATATATTTCTTTAACATAGAAATATGAAAGATATTATGTACACGTATGTGGCTAGGAAAAGCTAGCGGATAAGCCATTGGCCCAATTCAGCCAAAATATGAAAAGGACCACAAAACTGGGGGGTTATCTTGGCACAACCTCCCCAATGAAAGGTGTTTTTTGTAGGTTTTAATTGTACATACACGTGATCCCCAACTTGAAATTCTCGGTAGCTTTTCTTTTTATTAGGATAATTTTTATATCTATCTTAAGCAACCTTCAAATTCATCCTTACTTTTCTTACAGCTTCCTCCATTTCTTCCAACATATCATGTCACATCGTTAATTTCTCTTCAGGGCCACCCCAATTTATAGGTGTCCTACATTTGCGTCCATATAACACCTCAAATGGGATCATCTTTAGGGAAGTGTGATAGTTTTTATCGTAAGAAAGTTCTACCAAGTGTGTATAGTCCTCCTACTTATCCAGTTCTTGCATCATATACATTCTTAGCATATCCTCAATCACTTGATTCACATGTCCAATCTTCTCATCTCTTTGAGGGTGGTATGCAGTACTAAACTATACTTGGGTACCTAGTCCCTCAAACAAATCCCTCCAAAATGTAGATGTAAATTTTACATCCCTATCAAAAATTACCACTTTTGGTATCCCATGCAACCTGAAAATCTCTTTTATAATTATATTAGCAATTTGAACAGTTTTAAAGGTAGATTACACTACAACGAAGTGAGCAGGGTTACTCAATTTATCTACTACTACCATTATAGAGTCATTTTGTTTTTTGGTCTTAGGTAGGCCAGTTATAAAATCAAGTGTGATAATCTCCCACTTCCATTTTGGAATAGGCAATGGGTGGAGAAATCTGGCTAGGTGGTGGTGTTTGGTCTTCACCTGTTGACATTCCAAGAACCTAACTAAATATTCAACCACTTATTTTTGCATGCCCACCCAAAAGTACTCTTTTCTTAACTCAATGATCAATTTTTGATAACTAGGATGGGTTGTGTAAAGGCTTTTATGGTACTCATCTAGAATTAATTGTTTGATGTTTACTTGATTGGGGCCATTATTTTGTTATGATAAATCAACATGTTTTCTTTATTTACCTCAAATCTCGGATGTCATTCACTTTTTCTTGGATTTTGTGCTTGTTGCCACAAGAATCGGTATTCAAGATCCCTTTGAGAAACCTCTTTAATACGTTCTTCACTAAATGAAACTTCATAAACAAACACTTCATGCTCAAGGCATCTGCTACTCTATTCTCGTTTCCTTTAAAATGTTTAATTTCAAACTCAAATTCACTCAGAAAATAAATTCAACATGCTTGCCAATCATTCAAAGTAGGGTGTTTAAAATAATTAGTTAAATTGTTGTGATCTTTCATCAATAGAAATCTCTTCCCAAGTAAATAGCATCACCACATTTTTAATGCGTGAATCATTGCTATTAACTCAAAATCGTAAGCTAAGTGTTTATGTTCATGTTCCTTCAGTTTTTTAGACTCATAAGCTACAACCTTGCCCTTCTACATCAACACTCCCACTACACCTCCTTATAAGCATCTGTACAGATAATAAACTCCTTGTCTAGGTCAGTAATTCTTAAAATGGGGGAAGTAGTAAGTGAGTGTTTTAACAGATCAATTTTTTTTTTACACTCAGTTGTCAATTTGAAAGTTTTTCCTTTATTTTGTAAGGAGGTAATGGGATAAGCCACCTTTAAGAATCCTTCGATAAAATGCCTATAGTACCCAACCAGCCCCATGAAATATCTTATATCAGGCACACTCTTCGAAATAGGCCATTTCATTATAGTTTTTATCTTTTTCAGGTCTAGAATGATTCCATATTTAGTAATGACATGTCCTAAATATTGAATTTGTTCTTTGAAAAATTCACACTTACTGTATTCCACATAGAATGGATGTTACCTTAAGGTTTGTAAAACAATTTGCAGATGTTATTTATGCTCCTCCATATTTCGTGAATAAACGAGTATGTCATCTATAAATATCAACACAAATTTGTCTAGATATTGATGAAATATATTGTTCATGAGACACATAAACGTTGTTCGAATGTTAGTTAGTCTGAAGGGAAAAACTACAAATTCATAGTGCCCATAGTGAGTTCTAAAATTTGTTTTGCATATATCTTCCTCTTTAATTCTTATTTAGTGATACCCTGGACACAAGTCAATTCTAGAGAATATCATATCCCCCTTTACTTGATCAAATAATTCATCAATGTGGAGTACAGGGTACTTATTATTAACCGTTAACTTATTTATTTGTCAATAATCAATACACAACCGTAGTGTGTCATCCTTCTTCCTAACAAAAATTATTGGAGCTCCCTAAGGCGACACACTTGGGCGAATGTGTTTCTTACCAAGTAACTCTTGTAACTTCATTTTAAGTTCAGTCAATTTTGGGACATTCATCCAATAAGGTGCTCTAGATGTGGGAGAAGCTCATGGAACAAGTTCAATGATAAAATCTGGGTCCCTTTTAGGATGCATTCTAGGAATATATTTAGGAAAGACATCAGAAAATTCTTGTACAACGGTAGATTTTCTAAAGTGGTAGTATTTTCTTTTGAATTTGTATACCCACTTGTACTGCATAGATTTGACACCCCTTTCTAATACATTTTTCCAACTATGAAGCTGTAATTGGTCTTAGTTTTATACTGCATAGATTTGACGCCCCTTTCTAATACATTTTTCCAACTGTGAAGCTGTAATTGGTCTTAGTTTCAGGAGTCCTTTTACTCCTTTAACTTCTTGTCTCATACCTTCTTCATTGAAGTAACTAATTTTTTTGTATTTACAATTTATGAGAGACCAGTGTTTTTTCAGCCAATCCATGCTTATTAAAATTTCATTAAAACATTTAAGTTCACTATTATTGGTTGGCCTGCCAACTCTATGGGACAGTTGTCTACCTTAGCTAGTACTCTTCTTTTAGCCCCCATGGCTACTTGTACCAACCATGGATTTTTAAATTTGACAATTTGCAAACGAAAATTTTCTACTATCTTAGGACATATATAACTTAGACTAGCTCCTGGATCAATTAAGATAGACACAATTTTAGCTGAAAATTTTACATCAAACTCCACCATGGTTGGTTGGTACTATGCCTGGTGATCTTCTAGTGCAACATTAATTTTGGGAAAACTCCTTACTACTTCCCCTATGTTAGATACTTCTTAAATCTGTGCAACTTGCTCTGTCCCTTTTCGGTAAGGGGAATTTTTGACATAATGTGGTCCCCTACATCCCCAACATTGCAATGGAGGTCTATTTGTTGGTTCTAGATTTGGCTTGCTAGGTTATTTAATAGATTTTAACTCATTTGGTAACGTAGACATTTGTTATGTCCTACTTGCATTTTTGTTCTATTGATTTTTGTAGGAGCCTTTAAGATTTGTAGATTTCAACCCTTTAACACCCTGTGAATGTTAATGTCCTTTCTTTTCAGTCAACTTTTTGCTTCATTTATTGGTAACATATTCATGCATTTCTAATAACTTCATCCATAGTTTTAGGGTTGTCAAATTTCAAATGTTCTTTCATGAATATAGGCAAAGTAATGATAAATTGATGGGCTTTCACCTTTTCCTCATGCATGTAGGGAACATATCATAGCAATGATGTAAATTTTGTTATAAAATCATCCATAGAAAGTTTCCCTAGATGAAGATCATGAAATTCCTTGCCTTTTTATCATAAAATTGTTCAGTTAAGTATTTGTCCTTAAAATGTTTTTGGAAATTCTCCTAGGTTACTTCTTGTTCATCAATTCCCCATAGTATTTTCACTTCTTCCCACCATAAGGTGGATTTTCCTTGCAATTGAGAGATTGTCAGTCGAGGTTTTAGATTGTGATTGTATTCATAGATTTGAAAACACTTATTCATATTAATGAGCTAGACTTCAAAAACCTCTTCTTGTTTACCATCAAATGTTGGGTGTTTAATTTTCTTAAACTCTCCCTACAATTTGATTTTTTGTCTCTTTGGTCCCTTATGATCTAAAACATTATCATATTCCTCCTCATTTTTTTTTCTTGGTATCCTTTCTCTAGCTTATCATCTATTTTCCCATATGTCTTAGTCTTGTTTCCATGATTTAGACTTGGAACATGATGTCAATGGTTTTCTCTGTCTGAAAGGCTTTTCATAATTTTCTCTTGTTCTTGCATCAATCTCTCATTATCAGCTCTTAGCCTTTCCATTTCACTCTTGAATTCTTGTATTGTCTCAAATAACATAAGATTAGTATTTCAAGATTCCTCCCCTGGTTGCACCCACATCTCAGGGCTAGTTTTTATAAATGGTATTGGACTTTCTTCTATTGTTGGTCTTAATGGTGTAGGCCTAGCTCTCCTCATTATGTCTGCTTTCTTTCACTCTGTTGACACAATAAATTTTTTTATTCCCTTGTCTACCTAGATAGGCCACAGCGTTGAAACATGGCTCTAATACCACTTTTCGCATCTCCCTATAGTAACTTAAAAAAAAAATTGATTTACAAACCCAAGAAAGTAAATATAATCAAAACATTAATAATGCTCCAAGCACACTGTGTAAAATCTTTGGATTAAAATTATAAACAATTGACAAGAATAATACTTCATGTTTTGAACATTATCTAAATTTTCTTCTTTTGTTTTCCATAACAATTGTTATAATTCTTTTTTTTAGTTGCATTTAATTATCATTCCTAGTAGTAGAGCTAGCATCAAACTGATTGGCTTGGTCATATTACTATGGTCATTCAATAGTGATTACATGTACCCTAGTCGAGTTATGGTTATGTTATGAAGCTTCTAGAAGCTGTTTCTAACCTTACACTTGGAAATAAGGCCCTTGGGATTGGGGAAGGATCTACAGTTCTTTGATCACTCTGAGTGATCGACACTGGAGAATGAATGGTGGAGTAAGATGGCAATGACCTGCCACTTCTTGCGCCTCCCGGAGCTCATTTTCTCTCCTAGTTGTAAGGGTTCTAATTTGCTACTAACTAGGGTTTCACCCATCTTTGAGAGCGAACTCGATTAGTGGCTTCTAAGAAGGGTTTTCAAAGGTAGGGTTGGGTCGTTTAGTTGGGCCAAATTTCATTGGAAACAAGGAGATTATACAAGAAAGGCTTTTACACAGATAAGTTCTTCTGTTTGACCTACTGTGCTCAGTACACAGTTCACTTCATCCCCTCAAGTCACTAATTATGGTTTTTATCCTGTAGAGGGCATTGGGCTTTCGCCTCACCATGGCATTCATAGGTGTTAACAGTTGGGTTCAATCCGAAACATGGCTTCTAGGTAAACCCCTTCTAAAAGTTGTGCCTTCTAGCTTACTCCTAAAATTTCTTGTAATGGCATATCAATTTTCATTTGCTAGGTTTACAGAAGAGGTGAGGAGTTGGATTGCTCCCTCTCAGGTTGGTCCTTCTCCCTTATTTTTTGAGGTCAACCCAATTTTTATATCTATGTTTTGACAAAGCCCTACCTATTCATTAACAACTTTTATCCACCTTTTATCTCATGCTTGCAAGTACCTAATCCATTACTCTACTTCTTAACGACTACAAAATGTGAAAAGAATGACTGAGGGTTTTCTTCTTTGCCTTTCTTCGAAGTACTAATATGGTTTCCATATCTGAGGGAACAAAGCTTTTATCACTTTGTGAGATATTTTCTGGACTAATTAGTGGAATGGCTGAAAAGTAGATTTTGTAGAACAAACTACCAGCTTGTTGTTGTCTTTTGACCCCGTTGGGTCTTATTTTTTGTTCACTGTGATTGAATGTTTTCTCTTTGGGAGTAATTACTTAGACTTATGGCCTCGGGTCAGTTATAATCTGTATGTTTTTTGTCGAAATATGCTTACATTTGTAAATGATTATTATTGTATTATCGACTTGTTGTTTCACGGAAGAACTTTGTTACGCTTTCCTTAATTAAAACTAGTTTTTTATTTTTATTTTCCGAAGGTATACATGATTTTCTAGTTTTATGTCTACTATACAATAATATTTAATGTATTGGAGTTATTGTTTCTTTAATAGTTTAATCTCATACTTTATTTTTTGAAATTCACATCAAGAAAGCACTATTTCCAGTTTAACATTCTCTCAGGTTAGAATTATGGTTCTAGTATTATTTTGTTTATCTACACAGTCTCTTTTTGTTTTGATGTTTTCGTTCTTTAATTTCCATAACTTCTTTAAATATGGGTGTTTGTTCATGTGACCATTCAGAGGACAGAAGGACTGTCTCCAGGCTGAAGTAATGGGTGGGTCGGGAGACTAACCCTAAGCTCCTTCTAGATGGAAAATAATACATATTTCTAGTAGATAATTAACTTAAGCTCCCCTCTATTTACTTATCTCCTTTGGTCGTTACCTACTACACACAGAACCTAACTAGCCTTGTCCCAAGTTGATAAGTCGGTCAAGGTTAATATGTCTTCAACGAGACTGTGTCCATTTACTTAATTGAAACACTTAACATCAATAACTTAAAGAAAATGCAACTAGCTTTTTCCGGTAGCACGAGATCTATTTTATGCAATATTTTACTAGTATCTTTCAAGAATCTATTTGAAAGGAAAAGTAATAATAAACAAAGTTATATGGTACTTATCTATTTTCGTAGTTAGACTACACAAGGGTCATAACACCACACAGAAAGAAATTCTTTTCTTCCCTACTAACAAGATCAATCTCAACACTGCATCTCCCCCCAAGCTATCGTCACAGGTAGGGTATTTTCCTGTAGATAGTGCTGCACAGATAAATTTTTAGTGAATTTCTAGTCCCAACCAAGCTTAATTGAGGACAGTTCTATTATTCACACAGATCCATCTGGCCAACCAGCATGGAAGTCTATCTTAGTACTTTTTTCCAATTGTTGCAGTTCTTCTCCTTCAGGTTACCTCTGGTTCACTGTACCCTCTTGGTTTCCTCTTCTGAGAACTTTTATTTCTCAAGGAGAAGTTATGGGTAGCTAACCACCTGGCCGATAACCATCCCACTACCCTGACATGTGAGGCTCATTCAACATTACTTTCCAATGTAACTTTGTTCCTTATTGTTGCATAAGCATTTATATATTTCATAAATAAAATAAAATGTTTCCTAATTATTGTTTTACCTTTACAAGGTCTGCAAAATATCATAATGTATTTAATTGCAGTAATTTAATATTTACAAGTTTCTAGGGGATGTTACATTTTTCTAATTAGATTTGAGTTATTCATATATATGTTCAATTATCTTGTTCATGTTACTAATTAATATAAATTAACTTGGTTCACATTATTAATTAATATTTGTGTGAAGATATTAAAATTAATATTTCATTTATTTTTAGAATTTAGATAGTTTTTCTAAGTTGTGTGATTAAAAATTATTTTAATTGTATCAATATAGATTTATCTTATGCCTTCCATTGTAGATAGCCATGTTATGAATTATTATGTAAACTATGAAATCAAGGTTCAAATCCCCCTAGGAAAAATAAAAAGCAAAACAAAACAAAAACAACATAGATCTAAATTAAGCCTTAATCTCTCAAGCACCAAGAGCGTCCACCTAAAACTACCCGTTGGTGGTCCTAAGAGGGCATACTTTCACTCCTCCCATATGTTTAGATGCCTTGAGGTCTTGTTTTCTTAGCTCTAAGAGCTCTTAGCCAAGCCAAAGTAGTTTTACGGGCATAGTCCAGGCCCATATATATAGAGAGAGATGGGTAAAACAGATGGATGTAACATTAGGACACTCTACCAAGAACCTAGGTAGGAAAAGAGGAAGGAAGAGACAGAATGAGATGCTGACAGAGTGTGGGAAACTCATGATTAACTCAAGTAAGATGAAATATCTTACTAGTTACTTATTTACAAACCTTTCTTAATGAAGCTCACAACCTAGAACATTAGGAGTCTAGGAAGTAAAAGAAAACAAAGAAATCTCAGCAATAGAATAAAAGACGAAAAACCAGATATGGTGTTTATACAGGAAACAAAATGTTCAATAGAAAAAATCAGAGAGATACATAGAAAATGGCTTATTAAGTATGAGTATCTAGAAGTCAAAGCAAATAACACAGTAGGAGGGATTCTCACTCTTTGGAATCCCCAGAAATTTGGAATCCTGGATGCTGAAGCATCCGGGAACTACCTTTCAATGGTTATCCAACCTTTGGGTGACAAGGAACTTTATATGATCACAAATGTCTATGGTCCTCAAAAACTTGAAGACAAACTCAGGCTTCTCACCTCACTAGAGGAACTGAGGGAGAGACATCCTGTTATGCCCTGGATTTTGGGAGGGACTTCAACATGATCAGATCTCTTACAGAGAAAAAAGGAAGGACCTATACACTAGGCAGAGACTCCATTTCCTTCCAGAACTTCCTAAACAACATGAGGCTGGTGGATACGGAGACAATAAATGGCACCTTCACCTGGAACAATGAGAGGGAAGGGGTTTCTCAAGTTGCCTCTAAACTAGACAGATTCATAATCTCGGAGGACCTCTTTCTCACTGGCCTTGACTTAACTGCTTTAATCCTTCCTTTCGGAGGCTCGGACCAATGGCCTATCTAGCTTGAAGATTCTTTTATAGGCACTCCAAGGAACAGACCTTTTAGGTTTGAACATGTTTGGCTTACTCACCCTGACTTCATCACTAATATTGGAAAATGGTGGGTGGAAGACATGCCCATTCAAGGCATGAAGATGTTCCTACTGCAACAGAGACTGAAACACAATCAAGCTCAAGCTTAAAGAATGGAACAAAAATGAGTTTGGAAATATTTTCAAAGCCAAAAGAGAAGTTCAACAAAAACTATAGGGAATTAACCAAATCCTCATCATGGATGGCTTCACCGAGGAAAGGAAAATGCAAGCTGACTCTCTTCAACAGGAATGGGAAAACAGATGCCAGCAAGAGGAGATCTTTTGGAGACAGAAATCAAGAGTGCAATGGACTAAGAATGGGAAAGAAATACAAGGTTTTTTCACAAGTCGACAATGGAACACAGGGCACATAACAGGATTGTAAAACTCAGAGATCCTCAAGGGAAAAAGCTAAGCACCCACAAAGAAATGGAATATGTTTTGGTACAACATTTTCAAAGCATAGCAGAAGAGCCTCTCTCAGACATATCACAATTTATTAATAGCTTCATACAATACATTCCAAAACCAGTAACCAGGGAAGACAAATACAATCTCAACAGGCCAGTGACTAAAGAGGAGGTCAATGAAGTCATTAAAGAGATGCAAAATGGGAAAGCTCCAGGCCCGAATGGGTTCAATGTAGACTTCTTCAAAACATGCTGGGAAATAGTCAAACAAGATATCCTTTATGTTGTGGAGGACTCAAGAAAATAAAAAACAGTTTTAAGAGCGCTCAATGCATCTTTCATAGCCTTAATCTCAAAGAAAGAAAAAGCCATGGCACCAGATAGATTCAGGCCCATAGCTTTATGCAATGTGGTGTACAAAATTATTTCTAAAGTAATTGCAAATAGACTCAAGCCCCTTCTTCAAACTGTTGTGTTTGAGGAGAAAAATGGATATGTGGAAGGAAGGCAAATTCTCAATAACATCATTCAAGCTCATGAGGTGGTTCATTCTCTCAAGAGTAATAAGCAAGCGGGTATGATCATACAGCTTGACCTAGCGAAAGCTTACGATAAGCTAAGTTGGTCGTACATCAAGGATGTACTAAAAGCATATGGCTTCAACCACAACTGGATAAGATGGGTAACGGCTCTTGTTACCACAGCTAGTTTTTCAATCCTACTTAATGGCTTTCCATCCAAAACATTTAGGCCTTCGAGAGGCCTCAGACAAGGAGATCCGCTTTCCCCCTTCCTCTTTATTCTCATAATGGAAGGATTAGGCAAAGTGATCAAATCAACCAATGTGGAAGGAAGAATCCAGGGTCTCAAACTAACCCTGAATGGGGACACCTTGAATCATCAACAATTTATGGATGACACCATGCTGCAAGGCACAGCCACGGTCAAGGAAGCTAAAGCTTTCAAACAAATCCTGAACAATTTTGCTATGGCTACTGGTACAGAGGTAAGCCTCACAAAATAAAAAATTTTATTTTTCAATACTGACATTTCTATTTAGAGAAATCTCTCCAGAATTCTTGGCTTTCAAAGAGATCAACTACCCTCAAATATTTGGGAATAGCTCTCACCGGAAAACCTCTGAGTAAGGAAGTTTGGGAGCCAATGACTAATAAACTGCATGACAAAATCAGTAAATGGACAAGCAGATCTTTGAACTTAGCAGGACGACTAGTGCTTACAAAGGTTGTCCTGCAAACCATACCCATCTTCATGTTTTCAACTCTTCCTATCCCAAAAGGAGTTTTACAACACATCAAGAACATCCAAAGAGATTTTCTTTGGGGCGAAGGGGAAGAGAATAAGAAATGGGCTCTAGTAGCTTGGGAAAAGCTTTGCAAACCCAAAACCCATGGAGGTTTGGGACTTCATGACCCGGAAACACTAAGAAAAGTTTTGGGGAAAAAACTTTGGTGGAGATGGCTAAAGGAAATGAGAACCCCTTGGGCTAAGCTCTGGGAACAAAAGTATGCAAATAACTGGCAAGAAAGGGACCATATTTGAATGGCAGGACTCATCAAGGGCTCCCATGTTTGGAACAATGCTTGGGAGAACAGAGCTATAGTTCAGAAACATAATTTCTGGGAGATCAGAGATGGAAACGTAGCCTGGTTTTGGGAGGATAACTGACAATAGCAACCTAACCTATGTAGATAAGGACTAGACATTCTCAAAAATGCTATTGATAATAAAGGGTTGCTCAGGGTAAGTGACTTTTGGGATCAAACAAGGGACAATGGCAAATGGAGAACATGGAAGGACCTAGTATACAATGAAGGGACCCCTTTGAAGGCCCACGCTGAAGCTCTTGCAGTGATCCTGGAACAGACAAAGATCTTCACTTCAACTTCGTCTGACCAACTAATATGGGGAAGAAACATCGAAGGCAACTTCAACCTCAAAGAAGCCAAAAGAATTGCCACAGGACTTGACTTTCCAAACCTTAATAAGATATGAAAGGACCTATGGCAGAACCCGCATTAGATGAAAATCAAACTGTTCATGTGGTTGGTACAACATAAAAAAGTTATGACTTGGGAAAATCTAAGAAAAAGAGGTTTAGCTGGTCCATCTAGATGCCAGTTATGTGGTCTGCAAGAAGAAATGATGGATCACCTACTCAACCTCTACACATTCACCTCTACCTTATGGAATTGGGTAGCCTCAATCTTCAGGCAAACTGACAGGGATGAAAACAACATCACTGGCACTTTAAAGAATTGGAGGAAATATTTCTCAGAAAATGAACAGTCAACAAAGCCTGGACTTTGATTCCAGGTTTTTTGATCTAGGATGTATGGAAAGAACACAACAATAGGATTTTTAAGGACAGAACTAGCTCAACCCAGAGCATCATAGCTTAGATTTTAAGACAACTCAAAGAAACTGTGAGCACCCTTCTGAAGCAACCCCCTGAGAACCCTCCCCGAAACCAGGATGCTCACATTCTTTTGCATTTTGGTCTCCAGTTCCCTGTCCCCTAAGGCATAAGCAAGATAGTAAGACATACAACAGCAGAGAAGGACTTCTGGCAACCTCCCCCCCATGGATTTTTGAAATTTAATATAGGTGGAGCCTCTAAAGGAAACCCTGGGGTTGCTGGTTATGGAGGAGTCATAAGAGATGAGCAGGGAAACATAAAAGTCGTCTTTCATAGTCATTTGGGCAATGCCACTAATAATATGGCAGAACTCATGGCCATAGAGAAATGCTTAGAAATATTGATTGAATACAATTTACACATACCATCATAGAGGCAGACTCTGAATTGACAATTAATTTGGTCAAAAAGATAGGAAATGGCATATCACCAGAAAAAGTATCAAACCACTGGCAGTTATTGTAGGTCTATCAACATATACAATTCCACCTGAGAGCCCTCAAAACACTCAAATTTGTTCATGTGCGCAGAACTGCCAACAAATTAGCGGATCGTCTAGCGAATGAGGGGGTGCTCTGTATAAGAGACAATAGAAGCTATGCGTGGGAGTTAACACCCTCAGGGAAACTTCGCGAGGACTGTCACAGACAGGGGATCGCAGACTGGGAGTATTATCAATGTATGAAAGATAAGTAGTAAATTGACCAATGGAGACAGTAGAAAGTGAACCAATGACAAGGAAGAAGCAAGGGGTAAACAGTGAGCAAGTTGACAGGCAGCCGACCATCGATGGCAACAAGCGCCAACATCTGATGGATTTCGGGCAGATAGTTGCATCAAAGATATCCCGTATTACGTTATTAATTGTAATTTGTAATTTGTAATGGGTGGTTGAGAAACTGCTTATCTAAATGTTAATTATATGTGAATTATATTGTATATTGCGAAATAAGATAGATAAATGGATGCATTAATAAAGAGCAAGGAGTTTAGATTTTTGAACAATTTTTTTTGTGTGTGAATTGTGTTAAGAGTGAGGAGTTTTCATTTTTTTAACAAGGATCCATTTTCATGAAGACTTTTTCTAGAGTTAAAGTTAACATTTTTTACCGGGATTAATTCTCATGAAGATTCTTTTTAGAGTCAAAGTTTTTATTTTTTTAACCAGAACCAAATCTTATGTTTTTATTTTTTTAACCAGAATCAAATCTTATGACGACACTTCCTGGAATTAAATGGTTACCTGAAAGTAATGATTTTTCCTGGAGTTAAATAGTCATCTTAAAATAATGATTGAATATATATAATTATATTTTAAAAATATAAGAAATAATTTTGTGATTCATATACATATGAATCGATTAAAAATTCAACCCATATTCTATATCTCATCAAGGTCTTTTATTTAACTTATGTCTTTCCTTCATTTCATTAATAAACTATGCTTTCTCTAAATTTTCTTAATGATAAATTTTTTCGATTTTTTTTTTTTTTTTTTTAAATGTGTTAGTATTTTAAAATTAAATTAATTGTATTTATATATATATGATTTTGAATTTGTTAATTAGGTTTATTTCAAGTAGTTAGAGGGAATAATTGTTATTTTCCCCATTTAAGTCTAATTCATGTAAGTGATATAATGAGCCAATATTGAATTTATTATTGTAATGACTTTGAGCCATCTTGTTAAATGAGCTTTCCCTACAACATCTTACCCTTAATGACTTTCTTTGGGATACTATTTTGGTTGAAACTACTTTTATGGTCCTAGAGTAAGACCTGAAATTGCTTTTGATTGGTTAAAATATCACCTTCTTTAAATGTAAGGAAACTAGTTAACAACTATAATCTAGTTTATTCATTAGGACCTACACTCTAGCCATTGCACTCATAGTTCATTAGGACCCACACTCTAGCCATTGCACTTAATAGTTAATTAGGACATAAACTCTAGCCATTGCACTCTGTAACTCATCAAGACCTATGCTTTAGACATCATTAGAACCGTTCACTACATTATTAAGGGAATATATGACCACTTTTCATTCATTAATAGGCATTCCCTATCATGTTGCAAATTAACTATTTTTAGTGTTTTCTATTTTTAGGACACTAGTTGGAGGATGACATGGCTATTTTTGCTCCATTGTACTACCTCATGCATAGGCCTTCCTAAAGTGAATACTCACTTCCTCCCTACTTTGTTACAATTAATTGCCACTTTTCTATCTTGTCCTCTTGTTAAGTTGACTTATAGTGCTTTTGTTTGGAGTTTAATTGACTTTAACTGGTTAGTTTTTTGCATGTGAGATTTCTTAGTCAGTTCTAACTGATTTTTTACCCCACTTCCATTTCACTCCATTTTATGATATATTGCTAATTCTAGGTCTTACAATCTAATGGTAACTTATTTTCTAACTAGCAAAAGTGCTTTTGAGTGAAATTGAGTGCTTGCACATAGAATTTGGACCTAGTTAGAATTGGACATAGAATCCTAACCTACTTCAAATTGGTTGGCCTCTTGAAGAGTTTATATATTGTATTCATGTTGAACACTTATATATTATGCATTATTTAGCTCATGTGCTTTGAGTAATTAGAATTTTCTCTTTGGTTAATTAGTGAATTTTCTAGCATTTTTTCTCTCTCCTCTCTTGTTTTGCAAGTAGCTAGTTTTGTATTTTCTCACATCCAGATTTTGAGCTTGTGATTAAATTCTATAAAGGCATCTAACAAGAGTAAATGGATGATCTCTTTCAAACTATTAACATATTATTTTGGTTGACATATTTTTCTCAAATAACATTGATGAGTCAATACACATTCATAAATAATTAATATAATCAATAGTAATAAATTATGTTCATCGTTAATTAACAACTAATGTTAAACCATCATTAAAAATGAATTATAAACTAAAAAACATTATGTTAATAATAAAAATTTGTGATTTATAATTTTTGAAATAGTCCTTTCAAATGGTAAGTGAGAGCTCAATTATAAACTTAAAAAACATTATACTAATAATAAAGATTTGTGATTTATAAATTTTGAAATAGTCCTTTTCACATGGTAAGTGAGAGCCCCATTTTAATTTTGAAATTAGATATTTAAAGCTATCATGAGTTCCAAACTAGTTTAATTCCACATATACTTGTTACATTATCCATTGTAATTATAATAGGTAGTTGAGTTGCATTTTATTCACAGATTTTAGTGAAATAGGAGGTGATGTGAGGTTTATATATTAGGTACAAATACTAAAATTAGAATAATAAATTAAAGTATACAAGATGTTTATTAAATGTAAGTGTGGATTATAATTTTAAATAGATAAATGAGATGAATTACACAATAACTTATTATTATTATCATCATCCAATTTTAAGGTCACGACCAAGCCACACCAAATTGGTGTATAAGACTCCCTTGTTTGTGGGACAAGCGACCCACCTCCACACAACGATTTGACTACTAAGTCTATGAAGGCATACATACTCTATCCCCCTCTAGTTTTGAACATGCGACCTCTTAAGAGGAAACACATACTCTTAACCATTAGGCCCACTCAAGCCCCAATACATTCATATATCCAAAACACACACGTTTTTCACTCCAATATTGGCTGCATGACCTCTATAAACATATTCACTCATTGCACATGTGAGTTTTTTTGTTAGGTTAATTCTTATTATATATCCAATTACTCCATTACATATGTATTTGACCTCATATATGCCCATCTAAGGAGTCATACCATAATACCCTCTTTTAAAAATATTTGTCCACAAAGATTTCCAATTAAGGGTTGGATTTACATATGATGAAACCAAGTTATATTTATATATTTTTGTTGCAAATGATGATGATCCATCTTTCCAAACTCAATTCTCTTTAGTCTTATCCTTGATAGCTAGTTGTTGCAAATTTTTTGTTCCATTTCACCTTTTGTTGTTGTGGCTTCTCCAATGTTGTAGTTGTTGTTCTCTAATAATATCTTGTCAAGTAATGATTTTGTTATTCCTTGTGAATCTGTGAATGTTGTTGATTATTCCATCTTCTTTCTTAATAATGACAATGTCTATCTTCTTATCTTTTTTGAAAACTTTCTTGGTAATAAGGTTGTCAAAATGGTTTCACTTTTGATGGTTCTCATTTATTCTACACAATCATGTCATCCATATTATTTTCAAATACAATGGCATCCTCTATCCTTTATGCTTATTCTTCAATAATACATGCTTCTGAGGTAATTCCATCATATTTGACATTGATCTTTTAAACTTGAAGCTCAACTTTTTCAATTATTTTATGGCGACCTTATTGAATTTTTTCTTCTCTTTTTGAAGATGCCTTGTGATGTCATCCATTAAATTCTTACATCCTTATTCAATTCTAGATTCTATTTATAGTTTTACCTCATCCATATTGAGGTAGTTTTCAACCTAATTGCAAATTTCATCTTAAGATTTTTTGGGTAGTGTTCTCTTCAACTATTCAAATAGTATCTCCATTCTTATTCTTTGATTTGAATCTTGTAGACATTTTTTTTTATATTTTCAACAACATTAAGATATCCTTGATTATTCTTATGTAACATTTTGATTTATTCATCTTTTTCAATTCTTCCCTTGAATCATATTTTCCCACTTCCCTTCTCTAATCTTTTCTTGATTTAATTTCTAAACCTCCTTAATGGTCACTTCATTGCGGGCTTATATCTTGGAAAAATCATCACCCTCCTTCTTGATTAATTCCTTTTCTTACTTGAATTAATCTTAAGTTTTATTCATCACTTCCATTTTTATGTCCTTGATCCATTCTTCAAGTACTTTCCATGTGGCATTCCATCTAGTATTTTTATCAATATTCATCCACCTTCTTTACAAAGAGATAATTTTTTCTTTTTCCATCTTCAAAAACTCCCTATGATCAATTTCATTTTCATCTTCATCTTCTCAAATCATAGGCATTACCATTGGTTCTTAATTGAAGTTTAACCAAAATAATCTTCTTCCAACATCAATATATTCAAGCCAGCAATCCGAAATAGGTGTTATCATTTTTTCAATATATTCTCCTATGTATACTCTTTTGAATATTTTTTCAATCACTTTAATTGAACAACACAGTCAAAAGTCATACTAATTTTAAGTTAACACACCCTTTTAAACCCTAAATTAGAGACTATCATGTTGGGCAACCTTGCACTTGTTGTAACTTTGAATTTTCAACATCTATGAGTTTGAAATTTTGACATATAGTAGTGTATCATGTTTTCTCTATAATATCATAGATTTAACTAAATTATGATATGCCAAGATCAAAATTTTATGGTAAATTTCCCAAAAAATATTTATTGTTGGCCTTTGAAGAGAGCAAACTTGCATAACTTTTTTGAGGCCCTCCTCAAGGCTTCTATTCTGTAAAACAAATGAATCATTCCCTATAACCATATATTTATACATAACAAAAAATTTTATTTATACTGCCATATATATATATAATATATATATATATATATATATATATATATATATATATATATATATATATATATATATATTTGATCCCAAAAAATATAATTTCTTACAACATATTTTTGATGAACATAATGAATACTAGGAATACCTAGTTGCAGTGGTTTTATTGTGGTGGTCCTCTTGGGATCACCCAACTAAACATGCCACCCTGCCAACTAAGAATAACCTATCTGGTTTCCTATCCCAGGGAGCCTCCATAGGTTCCCTAGTCCTTCAAGCCCAAGTCCAGAACCACAATCGTAGTGTGTCCAAGTTCTAGGTGCCAAACACCTTCCCAATGTCCAACTCCAAAATCCACTATCAAGTTTCCTTCCACCATCAAGTTTCTCTTGACCTTCTCCACTCTCCAAAAGCCATATCTCCTCCACTCCTCCCCTCAAAACCAAAATCAACAAGCCCCCCACCCCGACCCTGAAAAATTAAATCCTTTTTGAGATATATTTCCACTCCCATATTTTTCTACCTAATTCATTAAATTTTCTTTAGCCCACCCCTCCTTTATCTCTCCACCTACCCCATTTTCCCTTAGTTAATTCCTTGAGTGGTTAATTCATCCACCCACCACTCAATAAATGCATCTTAAAACAATATAATCTTTAAATATTAACTCAAACAATTGGATTCATAAGAATCCTAATTAATTTAAATATTACATTGTTCATAGTAAAAGCTAAATCATTAATCAATTATTAATCAAGATTAAGGCTAAAATTTAATTAACCACTAATTAATCTTAAAGTCAATCAGAGTTTTATATTTATTAATGTTTAATCAACCTTAAGACTTATTCATTAAGTTACCTTATGATTCAACTATCATAAAGACTAGAATACTAGCGTAATCATGAGAGGTGTGAGTATGTAGCTAGCAAATGCATACTTCATACAAATACCCATAAAACTAATCAAGTTCTATCACATCAATCAATCTCACAATAGTTAGGCTAACAACCTAGCATAGCATAATAGGATCAAGGAGTGGGAATTACCGCTTTACATGTGTCCCATATTTCAAATCAATAATTGAATTTTTGCTTAAACCACTATGATTTTTCTTCTATTCAATACAACAAGTGGCACTCATATTTTGATCTTTGTGGAATAGGATGTGACTATTTTATTAAGAACATCTATTTGATATAAGTTTTATGACTAGCCAAAAATGCTAACTTTTATAGTCTTTAACTTTGAAAGAATAGTGAACTTTGAATTTGGAATTTTTACCATAGCTACTTTGTTTTGTTTTGTTTTGTTTTTTTTAACAGAAACGGTTATGGGATTTCATTAGATATTTGGCAAAGAGCCACAGTTCATGTTACAAATAGTGAATCTGATTTCTGAGCATCTTTCCGACAAGAGGGGCATAGCACATATGCTTATGAATCGCCTCTTTTTACATTTTATAATGTGAACTATTGTTGCTGCTTTCCCAAGCTTGTGAATGCATACAAACTGTTTCAATAAAATGCAGTAAAACATGGAAATTTAGGGGATTGGATCCCATGAGGTTTCATTGTCTCTAAGAATAGTTCCAGTAGCTAGCTAGATTGCCTTGTTTGCCTCTATGTCTGCCTCTTTGTTATTTCCTCTCAAAACATGAAAGAATTTCAAATTCAGGGGCTTTGTCATGTCTTTGATCCTTGTAATTGTCCATGAAAGCCACAGATCCACTGGATTATTGTTGGTCACCATTGCTTTGATGATGACCTATGAATCCCCAAAGACGTTTGCCTCCTTGTGTCCCAGCTCTTTGAGTAATTTGATCCCTTGAAGAAGGGCCATTGCTTCAACTTGTATGCTTGAGGAGTGACCCAGTCCCCAAGCATATTTGTGGGTAAAAGTTTCTTCTGAGTTTATGATGAGCCCTCTTGCGCCAGCAATTCCTGGGTTTCCCTTGGCTGTCCCATCAAAGAAGAGAGAAGGAAGTGTTTGCTTGGATATCCAAGATTGGAATTCTTCTTTATTTTTCCTAATTTGCCAATCTTTGAGGGAGGTAGGTATGATGTTTTATTTTTGGAATTGGAGATTGAGTGTAGCTCCTCACTCTATATCTTGCTGACATAGATTTGAATCATCACTTTTGTCTCTCAGCCACTCAATTAGCTGGCATTTTACTGTATTTGCAACTAGTCTGAAGTCGTGTTCTTTATTTCTGAATATCCTTCTATTCCTCTCTAACCAGGTTTGCCAGCTAATGAGTTTAGGCAGAGCAGTCCATGTTGCCTTAATGATTTTGTTTTTTGGGATTGGGTCTGGGTATCTGGCTAGCCATCTAGCAAATAAGTCTGGGACAGAACGGAGGAAGGTGAACTGAAAATTCCATGATTCAAGAAGTTCATGCCAGATAAGTCCTGCTAATTTGCACTATAGCGTGAGATGGAGGGAAAATTCTAGGCTTTCCTTGCATAACATGCATCTTGATGGCCTGAGGAAGCCCCTTTTCTGTAACCTGTCATCTGTTAGAATTGTTTGATGGCAAAGCAGCCAGCAAAAATGGTCGACTTTTGGTATAGAAGGAAAATTCCAGATTCCAAACCAAGGTGCAGGGTTGGGAGGTACGTGAGACCATTCCATGCACTTGGTGTAACACTGAGCCACCGTGTAACCATCCCGTTTCGGACCCCAGCCTCGTAGATCCTTCCTCCGAGCGTGTGAGGGAGCCAACCCATGCATAGTTGTTAGGAGCGCAGCAAAGTCTGATTGCAATGTGGGTGGAACCAGAAGCTGCTTCCAACTAGCCCAACAGTCGCCACTCTAATTTGACAAATCCCACAACGTTTTGATATTTGCATCCGCCATCCAGCTCTTCAGCTCGGTCATGGAGTCCAAATCTGCCAGCGAGGGCTTGTTCATTATATTGTCGTCCCACAAATTGATGGATTTACCATTTCCAAGTATCCAGAAGGAGTGATTTCTTATCAGTGGGCCAGCTTTGTTGCAGAGCATGCTGAATGGGGTTCTAAGATGGATTTTGGGCTACTTTAAGCATTAGAGTCTCTGTCCTTTGAAATATTTTTTCCCCAGTGATAAGTGAACCCAACCTGGTTTGGGAGCTATGATTTTCCAAATTAGTTTTGCTCCCATGGCTAAGTTTTGAGCAAAGAGATCTTTGAAATTCAGCCCTCCCTCCTGAAGCAATATAGTGACAATTTCCCAATTGATTAGAGGGATCCTCTTTTCGTTTTGCTTGCCTCCTTTCCAAAAAACAAATTTGATTAGCTCCTCCATCTTCTTAATGATTCACACAGGAGCCAAGAGAACAGAGAATTGGAATAAAGGTAGGCTGCAAAGAACTACTTTGATAAGCACTATTTTTCTAGCAATGTTGACCCAGGTGGATCCTCAGGCCTACATTTTTGCTTTTTTATTTCTATATCTGAGGGTACTAGTCTTTGCTCAAGGACCTCTTATGAAAGATGGGAAGTCCAAGATATTTAAAAGAGGTCCAATTTGAAGAGGCTGCAAAACCTAGACATCTAGCAATGGAGTTAGCAGATGAAGCAGAGACATTCCAAAAGTATATATGACATTTTCCCTTATTTAATTCGCTGCCCAAGACTTCACAGTAATCTTCCAACACTTCTTTAAATTTGACTACTGAAAGTGGAGTTGCAGCCCCCAGCAGTAAGGTATCGTTCACGAAAAGGGCGTGATTGATGTTCTTTACCCCTCTTGCTATGCACAGGTCAGCTATATCGTAATCTTGCCATTTCTTATCTAAATAAAAGCTAAGGGCAGAATCCTGCAACACAAAGAGGAGGGGTGAGAGGGGACACCCCTGCCTCAGTCCTCTAGAGGATTTGAAGAACTCAACAGCCCTACCATTCACCAAGGGATCAATCCAGGGCTCCGAGATACAAGCTCGGATCCAATTGATAAAATTTTGATCAAACCCCAACTTGTGCAGAACATCAAACAAAAAACTATGCCTTACACGATCAAATGCATTTGCTAGATCTAGTTTAATGACCATACCTTTTTCTTTTCGATGAAGGCTGGAATGGATCGCCTCTTGGACCAGGATGAAGTTATCCACAAGCTGTCTACACATGAACGAATCCTCCTTGATTCTCTGGGATGATTTTGGGGAGAAGTTTTTCAACCTGTTTGATATCACCTTGGTTATCACTTTGTATCCAATGTTACATAATGAAATTGGGCAAAATCTATTGAAAGAGTTTGCCCCTTTTTCCTTAGGGATGAGGCCAAGAAAAGCTAAAATTGTGCAACCTCCAATTTTCTAACACTCTTGGGACTTCTGAATCATTTTAAAAAACGCCTTCTCAACAATCTGCCAACAGGTCTGGAGGAATCTAGCTGTAAAACCGTCTGGTCCCAGGGCTTTGTCAGGATCCATTGCAAAAAGGACATCTTTGACTTCATTTTTGCTAATTTTGCTTTCAAGCAACTGATTCATTCTAGAAGTGATAAGGCTGGGAATAGCATCCAAAAGATTAGTGCTTTGGCTAGCCTCCATGTCTTCGCTATACATCTTCTTAAAGTGCTTTGAAGCTGCCTTTTTGATGTTGGCAAAATCCTTTAAGGTGCAGTTTTCTTCTTTGATTTTAGAGATGGAGTTATGGAATTTCCTAGCTTGAGCTTGCTTATGGAAAAATGAGGAGTTTCTATCACCTACTTTGAGCCATAGACTCCTAGACTTGAGCCTCCAGAATTCTTCTTCTGCCAAACAAGCATTATGAAATTTCTGTTGTAGTTGTGACTTCTTGTCCAGCTCTTCTTTGGTGACTTCAGCTACTTCTAGATGGAGATGTTGCGTCTCTAGAGCATTTTGAATTTTTTTTCTTTCAACAGCAGGATTGGGCAAAGTCTTAACCCAATTTTTCAGCATTGCTTTTACTCTTCTAAGTTTTTCCTCCCAAACAAAAAAAGGGGAACCCTTGATTGGGTCTTTCTAGCAATCTCTGACCTTTTGCATGAAGTCTGCCTCTTTAGTCCATAGTGAACTGAATCTGAAAGGGATAGGCCCCAGATCATTGGGAGCCAACAACTCAAGACTAACGAGCTTGTGATTTGATACACTACTATGAAGAATGTGCATTCTAGCCTCTATCCCAAGAAATAGGAAGGAGATTTGAACAAGAAATCTATCAAGTCTTGCCGCTATATATCCAGGACCAACTATCTTATTTGACCAAGTAAACTTACCAGTAATCGGCTTGATGTCTAGCAGGTCCCAGTCCTACATGAGGTCTTCCGCCCATTCTCTTGCCGGATCCCTGACGATATTGCCTCCTCTTTTTTTTGACGAGAGGAGGGTGAGGTTGAGATCTCTAGCCATGATGATATTTTCCAGGTTCTCTAGATCTGCCAAACTTTTTATGGAGTCCCAACGGTTTTTTTTTCTCACCTGCATTGTTAGGAGCATACACATTGAATAGAGAAATGAACTCCTTAGTTTCTAAATGCTGCATTTTTAAGAAAATCCAATGGGTATTTAGGGACTCATAGATTAATGAGAACTTGTTAGGATTCCAGAGTGACCCAAGCCCTCCTGAGGCTCCACGGGTAGAAATTGCTTGTACTCTGCTTTTATTCCAATTTTTTTTACTAGCTTGGAGGAAAGCTTCATCCTCCATTTTACTCTCCTGGATGAGGAGGATATCTAGGGCTTCCAGTCTTATTAGATTTTTCATTGCTTCTTCCTTGGTTGTAGTGCCCATTCCCCTACAATTCTAGGAGACTATCTTCATCATTTATTTTTGTTGTGATGGGCTCCCTTGGAGCCCTGAGATTGATTCCTCGTCATCTTCGGGGTTTTTGCCAATAGCTTCTCAAGCGTTGGCTGGCTGCTCTAAAGCTTGTCTTTGTAAGTTTCTTGTTCTCTTTTTTCCTTTGCAGACTTGCGTCCTTTTGTGGATCTTCTGGGAGAAGATTGAGCGTCTCCTATTTCTGCTTCTTCCTCTGATTCCTCGGATTCTTGGGTTTCCTCCTCCTCTTCTATTATCTTACCTTTGGATCTCTCTAATGCACTTTTGATGGAGGGTGAGGCTTTAGATGGAGAAATCTCCTTTGGGATCTCTACCTCTCGGGAGATCATGATTTTAGATCCAAGAATCTCGAATTTGTTCCCTTGACCTTTTGTGGATGGTTTCTGAGTAGGACCCATTTGTGGAGCTTTAGCATTTGCATTTGCAGACTTCTTGTGAGAGGTTTTGGTGCACTTTACCTGATTCCAGCCCTCTTCCTTCCCTTTTTCTTCCATACCATTGGATGAACAGTCTCTAGCAAAATGGCGATAGACGTGGCACTTCCGGCATTTTAACGGTAGCTTCTCATAATCCAGTTTCTGCACATGAGTCCAGGGGCCAATGATTAATTTGATGGATTCCAGTAGTTTGATCTCTAGATCTACCTCCACACAAATTCTGGTGCAATCATACTAATATTTGCTATTAGCCTTGTCTATAAATTTTCCTAGAGTATTGCCTATGTGCTTTAGAGAATCCCAATCTTAACAGTGCATTGGAAGGTTGGGGAGTCTCACCCACATCGATACCGTTGTTGGCACATCGACTGCCGGATCAAAATCTGGCGTCCATTTATTCAAATACAGTCCTTGAGGGCCCATGAAGTAAGATCCATTCCAGAAAATAATATCTTTGTCCTCTTTTGCAGTGAACTCAAACAAAAAGTAGCCTCTCCCAAGAAAGTATGAGGTTACTTTGTCTTTTATCAAGGGTGCCTAGTTCCTGGCAACCCAGTTCTTTGTGGTTTTCGGAGAAGGCCAAAGTCCTGTGAACTGGCCAACAAGGGCATGATTTGCAAGAGATAGGGCCACTTGGCTTGGCCCTTCTGATGGGAGGACGATCTCAGGGATGTCGTCCAGCTTCTTCACGAACTTTGCAGCTTCCAATTTCTTCTTCTTGGGAAAGGAAGCCAGCAAGGTTTTGAAAGCATCAGCGGTAGAAGGCAGAGGTGGAGTGATGGGAGGCCCCTGAGGAGTACCCAGCGCCTCCATGTCGAGCGATCTTGGAAGCCCTAGCTAGGTCAAGGCGGCCACGACCAGCAGTGAAGAAACCCTCAGCAGGGCGCACGCAGGTTGTAGAGCATCAATTCCCATTCTTAAAAGTAATATCCAAAATTCCTACTAACACAAAATAATTATCATCTAATAAAAAAAGTATAAATGCTACACTCCAAAAAAAAATTCTACCATAGGTACTTTGTTATTTCCCATAAGAATTCTAAAAAAATGTTGTTTAAAAATTTATTAAAACAAACTTAGAGTAAAAATGCTAGGATGACTCATTTTGAAGGAGCCACTCAATGACCATATGTTTTTATACCAAATGTTAGGTATTGAATACTAAAACTAGAATAATAAAGTGAATCACACAATATGTGTATAAAGCATGAGCGTGGAGCATAAATCCAAAATAAGTAGAGAGATGAGTAGCGCAATAACTCCAATATAGGAGAACCTCACCTAAATACCTTAATACATTCATATGTCCAAAAACATGTGTTCTCCCCTCTAATGGTGACTATATGACCTTTATATATACTTGTGAACTCATTGCACATGTGGACATTTTATTAAGATGAACCCTATTACATATACAGTTACCTCATTACTTATACATTTAACTCCATATTGACCCCCTTAGGGTCATATTAGTGTAGAACAAGAAGAAGAAGAAGACAAAGGAAAACAAAAAGGTGGAGGCAACAAAACCATAAGGGGATACTTGGTAAAAAGACATAATAAGGAGAGACCTTGGTCACCACTTAAATTTTTGGTCCCTAGTTTAAGATTGCTAACACCTGCTAGGTTACTAGCTGTAATTGTGGTTCGCGATTGAATTACTCTCCATCCACATATTTTGAGGAAGATGAATATCCTCTAACGTTTTTATTTGAATATGTGTGTGTAGATGGTTTAATTTCTCTGCATTCATATATTCAAAGAAAGAGGGGGGATCCTATGAAGTTTTGCTTTGAATATGTATGTAGGTTGGATTCATTGGCAACTAGTGAGGCCTTTTTCACAAGTGGGAAAGGTTCAATTCCCAAGAGGGTTTTTTCTTGGATCCATGTGGTCACCTTGCGATAGTGATCAAATGTTTGGTTACATCCAACGATATTATAATAAATAATCTTGTGAACCATGTACATATAAATGGATCAAGCTCCACTCTTGTGTCCTTCAACTTTAAATCCCAAAGGGGTTGGATCCACTAATGAGAAGCGATGTGTGTGTGTGTGCACTCACATGTGTGCAATGAAAGAGCTTGGATCCTTTGGTAAGGAGTGAATAGTTTCTCTTGGATCCTTTGGTAAGGAGTGAAGAGTTTCTCTCAATTGTACAATGTTCAATTCCCATGAGGGATTTACTAGAGCCATGGGGTCACCTTAACATGGTGGTTGAACATGTGGTTGCACCAAATGTGCATGCAAAAGGTGCATCAAAGCCTTTCAAATAGCACTCTCAAATAATTTAATTTTAAATCTCAAAGAAATTGGTTCTATTGGTGGGAAGTGACGAAATTTTCTCAACTAGGCAAAGTTCAACTTTCCATAAAGGGGATTTATTGCAACGATTAGATAAGCTTGAGGTTAGGGAATTTTTGGAGCTATTGGGTCCCCTTGAGGTAGTGGCTAAAAATGTGGTTGCACTTGAATATATTATATTAAATGATCTCAGGACCCATGCACACATAAATTGATTAAAGTTTGTTCACATTTCCTTAGACTTCAAGCTTGTAGGTTTGACTCAATTATTTTGAAAATATGTTTCAAGGTGAAATTCGTGATAGAGTCTTTGGTTCTAGCTTAGTTGAGATTTGAATCTCATTTAGTTCCTTTGGGATACTAGCCCATTTCCATTAAAGGTTGAGTTGATCTACATCCATGCATTTCAAATAAGAGGGAAGGATCATGCATAGTTTTCCTTGGAATTTTTTTCCTATGGAAGACCTCATAAGGAAACCCTTGGGAGCTTTCTCAAATTTCATAGATTGTGCCTAATGTAAACTCATTAGAGTTTATTACAATGTCTAACTCAGAGGGACATCAAGTAATATATGCAGTGGAGGCAATTGGCATGGGAGATTGATAATGCCAATTATTATTTTAAGCTCAAAGTACTCAATTACTCAAGCTAGATCATGAAACTTGTTCCTTGAAATATACCAATCACATGTTTTTTCAATAATATAATATACTACCCGGATGTGGGTGTTTTCAAAGAGCATTAATGGGCTCATTTAGAAACGCCGGCGTAAGGACCAGCCAGGTGATGAATTAGGCTCGGATCCAGGCTCACTGCAGTCAGAATCTGACTAGCATGCAGATGGCAATAAATGGCCCATCAGGCCTAGAGATGGATACAATCGATATCAGAATGGTGCCTCCTGTTCCCATTGTTCGTCCCTCGATCCGTAGCTATTGTCCGCTGCAGGCAAAGCTGGCAGGCAGCAGAACAACTACAGGAAAACGTTGTTGGCACCTTAGTTGCGTCGATTTGGGAAATGGCCACCATTTATCCCACTCCATGCTTTGCCCTATAAATCCTGCTCAGAAGCCCTATTTCTACAATCAATCCCCCTCCCCAACTGAATATCCCACTGATTTGCTCTCATCCCTCACCAGGATGGTAAGGCATCTCATGAGGAGTCGATATGGAGGTTCTCGGGGAGGCAGAGCGAGACCTCATACTGTGAAGAGCTCGGCTCCCCCTTCCCCTCCTCAGGACCAGGAAGATGAGCCTCAAGCTAGACCTTAGCTTAGACATTATTCCTACGCACACAACAGGTGGGGGCGTGGGATGGAGTCAAGGTATCCACCCAGAGATTTTGGGCTCCATTCTATTATATCCCAGCAGAGTCCCGACTCTGCCTCTCACTCTACCCATTTTAGGTTCATAGTCATCTAAATAAACCTACTATCACTGTTAAGGTGACCATCGTCTTCATTGAAGAAGAAATGCTGGACAATGATCAAGTGACAAGCTCTGAGGAGCATTCTGAGGAGATGAGAGCCCAGGATATGAGAGGGAGTCGGGAGAAAAATTCAAAGGATGTTAGCTAGGGAATCAGGCATAGCAGAATGCATGGTGACGATGAGCATATAGATGACTTTCAACGGGTGGGTGGCAGCTCTGCAGGCATGGCTTTAACGGTAGGGTGTGCTGGCAGCTCAAGAGGCACCCAGCAGATGGAGGGGCCTACAGGCGATGCTGAGAAGAGCGATGTGGAGAAAAAGGAAGACGATTGGGAACAATATGCGTGTCCCATGGTCGAGGAAACTCCGGAGGAGGAGAAAAAAAACTGATGCCCTCTGGAAAATGCGGCCACAAATGAACCAAATCGGCCTCAGGAAGATCACGGGTTGGTCCAGTCGCTTGATATTTTTGCATATGTTTAGCAGTTTAGTAGTTTTGTTGGTTTTCTGTCATGTCTAGTGTTGCTGAGTTGCACCTTTTTTCTGTGTCACAAGGTTGAATTATGGTGTCTGTTGATGTCAGTTCAGGGTTACACAGTAACTGTTTTGCAACCTCATGCTAGTTTCCCCAATCTGGGGTAGTATCAATAGTTTCGATGACAACTAGAAACAAAGTTTGAGGCGAGGCCTCGATGTAATTATATTTTTGCCTTTTTAATAGAATTAGTCTTACTTATATATAATATATATATATATATATATATAATTATATATATATATATATATATATATTCATAAATTACACATATTTTCTAAAAAAAATTAATTAGTGATATAAACTTCAAAATTTAGCTATATCCAAACTGAAACATTATGTGAAAAACTTTATATTGTATCCAAACATTAAGAAATATGTAAAAAACTTTTGACATAAAAAATATTATATTTTATTGGACCAAAGAGCTCTAAAACCCAAATATGAGGAGATGTTGTTAAAATAAAAAATAACATTTAAATAATAAAATAATACTTATGTTAACAAATTAAAAATTTGTAATAACAAAAAAGTTCAATGTGAGCTATAAATAAAATACTTCAATTTCCACCTTAATTCCACATGAACTTTATATAGAGATAAAAAATATGAAAGTAAAAAATAATACCTTTTAGTAATGGGGAGATATGTAATACCTTCATTACTTAATATGGAGATGACAAATGACATGTAAAAATAATATGATTGACATTCCATGATGTGTAATTTATTCTATGTTTAGTTGGCATGTAATATTTAAAACAAAACTTATATGAATAAAAAAAAATATTTTACTACTAACCATAAATAAAATATTTGAATGTCCA
>APFE030904445.1:76039-113453 GCA_000404065.3 Pinus taeda
AAATTAAAAGTAAACCTCAAAACTTATGTATATTATGATTTAAAATAAAATAAAAATAATGTTTTAATTTATTTTTTCAATTTCATCTCTTTTTTTAAAGATCAAAACCTTTTTATATTTATGTTACTACTTATATAAGCTTTTATTATCATTTTTTTCTTTATTTTTAATTAAGAGAATAGAGTATTTCCTTTACAAGATTATATGAATAAAATGAAATTAATATTATGTTTCTTTCTCTCCTGATTTCTTATATTGATATGGATAAAAATATTTGAGATCAAGTTTATGGAACTAAGGAAAGGTACAAGCCATTTAAAAAGTGTAAAACACTTAATAGGAGACTCTTTAAAAGTTTATTTTTGCATATTAGAAACCCCCACTCTTACCATTAGAAGCAATGCAATTTAAGGGTCTTCACTCTAAGATTTTTATTTTTATCTTCGAAGGGGAAATAAAGGTATCCACTCTAATATTTTTATCTTTATCTTCGAAGGAGAAATAAAGGGAGATGACAATTTGCTTCCTTTGTAAGTGATAATGGAAAATAGTGAGTGAAAGGAGCTTAAGAGATCAACTATGAAAAACTTTCACTAGATTTTCCTTAGTAGTATGAAAAGTTGGTGATTAGTATAACTTCTAGAATTAGAAAGTCATTAATAAGTTTGATCGAGATTACAACTATCCTAAATGTTGGTTTTCTACTTTTCATTTTCTCAATCATTGCAAGTAAATAAGGTAGAGATTATTAGAAATATGATCCTTACATTAATGGTTATTTTCTAATCTAGTTAAGAATGATAAGAAAGCATTAAATCAATTTATTAGTTACATGCATCCTAACATTCTAGCTATAATTAAAACCAAAAGTTTGATATCTATAGGAAGGTGTGTTGAAGTAGTTCTTGAAATGAAAGACAAAAGAGATGAAAACACCCACAATCCCAAGGGATTGAATCAACAATTGAAAGATCAACACATGTTCTAGATGTAGTGGAGGATTAATAGAAGTTTGTTGTAGATGAGAAAAAATATGAGGTTGTAGGCATTATTATGACCTACATCTCTAGGAAGGTTCACTTTCATACAAGTGGGATTGATTTTCAAAATGAAGTTTAGAAGAAATTGAAGACTTTATATGATAAGAACAAATCAAGTTATGCAAATTGAGAAAGATCTTATCTCTATTGATCCTCTCTCCTTTGAAAGAATTGAAGATGATCTAACTTACATGAAGGATGTACAATTGAAATTGGGTGAGTGTTAAACATGTTTTACAAAGAAACATAGTGACTCATAGAACTGAGCTTGATGAACTTGAAGACAACCTATCATATATTATGTTTGACATCTAGTGTTACTTGGGCTTCTAGAAAATAAGATGACAACTATTTTTCATTTGATTCTTTATGTGGTTTTCTAAATAGGAATCATGTAAATTTCTTAATAGAGGGAAACTTGAAGTTAAGAAATATGCCCACCATTGAAGGGAAAATGTCAAATAACTATAAAGAAAGAGGTCAAGCAAGAAATCAGGAAAAATAATGGGATCGTTTAACCAAAATATTAAGAAGAAGCATGATGATTAGGCTTCAACTAAGACGGTAGGAAGACAAAGACCTATGCTTATTGTGGGAAATTTGGATACATGTAGATTTTTTATGGATAGAAAACTAAATATATTGAAGATAAAGTCAAAAACCCTAAAGGAGACATGCCATCTAAATGGTTGATTGACTTATATCACCAACTTGCACAAGGAAATGTAGATAATTAAACATTTTTATTAGTGTTTCACAATCCTTGCATGCTCCCTAGATAGTTAAATTTGTTATAAAGATGCTTCTCTCTTTTCTCATTGAGAAATGCTAAACAAAATATTTGTGGCTAACGATTATACTCTTTCTATTATTGGTTGTGGTAAAACTAAGAATGTTGAGATAATTGATATGTATCATATATCAATTTTAAGTGCCAATTTTTGTTTAGTCCTAAACTAATCTAGAATAGAAAGAAGGTTGAATTTTGACCAAATTGATTTTTAGTAAAAGATATGCATAATATCTTCATTTCTTTGACTCATAATATTCTTGCTCCTAAGGACAAATAGTATATTTTTTGTGAATTTCCCCTAAAATATCTAGGACCTACTATTTTCGTAGCAAAAATGCAATATTAGAGTAGAATTTCACTTGTGAAACTTGGACATTTGATATTCTCAAGTATGAAACCAATGTTGAAGCATGGATTACCTAAGGTTGTTCCCCCTTATGGTATATGTGAAGGGCATGTGGTTGGGAAGAAATTAAAGGCCACATTTGAAATAGGGAAGGCATGGAGAGTAAAGATTGAGATGGAACTTATCCTTAGTGACCTATGTGCATTAAATAAATGATCACCAGGATGTGCAAGGCATGTTTTGAATTTCATTAAATATTTTCTAGCTATAGTTGGGTATATTTTAAGGAAAATTTTAAGGATGGAAAATTATCTTGAAGTTTAAAAACATTGGCGAATCTCACTAGTCCCTAATATGCAAACTATAGAATGTTTATTGATGTGTTTGTAAAAGTATTCAAATTTATAATGATTTTATATATACTCTCTATCTAATGTTGGCGATTTTTAAGGTAAAATAATTTTATATTATAAAATTTGGGTGAACCATTTTTTATAAAAAATGGAAATTGGAGAATCTTTTTTTTGAAAACACATGGAAAATTAACCCACCTACGAATATTAGCCCCTAAAGTTTTCATGGTACATTCCTTGAAGAGTAAGCGTTGGTGATTATTTCCTTCAATCATGTCTTTATTGGATAGCAACATGCAACGAGATGACTGTTAATATATAAACCAGGTTAGATCCATAATCCAAAAGATAATAAAAATTCACAATTACTTTATGTAAAGCAATGAGACAATTATTATCTTATAAACACAACCCAATAGCAAGGCAAGAACTATGTACAATAATTGTCGAATCTACCATAATTTTACCTTGTTGTGTAAAATGATAGAAGGGGAGTAGGTCAATCTCTCTCAAGGGATGAACATTTCTCTCTCTCTCTCCTTTCTTCTGCACAAAAATGTTAGAATAACCTTGCTCTAGATGTCTATATGAATTCCTTGGCCTGTCCCTTCTTATAGACCCAAGTGGATAGGATTTCATTGAAATACTTCCACAACCACTGCAAATAAATCTAATGGAAAAGGCGAAGCTGGGGTTGATGTTTTCTCGACCAAAATGTGGGAATCTTGGTATTTGTGACTAGGTGCCATCAAATCCACTGACTAGATAGTCTAAAACACAAAAACAATTGTCGTGTGACTATTTCACTGATATATGCGTGTCTGTGTGAGTTTATAGAAGAACATATGCACGGTCCCACGTGATTAGTTAGAAAGCTATGTGATGAGTGAAATTCCAATTTCTTCTTATCTATTTCATAGCCGAGGAAGTTATTTCACCAAAGACTACTTTCACTGATGTTTGAACTTGTTTTTGACATGCTACTATTATGTTATCATTTGTACAAGAGGTGTATGGAATTTTTGGATAACAATTCCCCCCCGATTTTCAAAGGGGGGAGCATGGAAATGTACACCCAAAGTACATCACAAGTTTTTGTACCACTGGACTGTGTACCACGAAAGTTAAAAATGAGAGAGAGAGTGAGAGGTCAAACAAACCAAAGGGATTGAGTGAGCTGCAACCTGCTTGAACCAATACATATGAGTGACATATATTGATATTAAATTTCTTGATACAAACAAGGCAGATATGTCCCATGCTCATGGTAAATGTCAATTTAAAGTAAAAATTACAATGATTGTCATGCAAGAACATTTTCAATGATGGGTTTTTGAATCCACTAAAATGGATGATGTTGTAGCAGCTGATCTGATTAAGCGCACAAGGGTGGGGGAACAAGATTAAGAGAGAGTCATGTTGATGGTGACTGGGCTTAGTAATCACAAGGGGCATCTCAATTGATGGGGGATACGAATGTAGAGGGTGTACTAAGGTCTTCAAATATTCATGGGGTCAATGCAACTCATGACCATGCGAACAAGTGTAGCTGGAGTCAAGCATGGATGGAGTTGATTAGGTCGAGGAACACTTTTGTCTCTCCCTGGATGACCCAAGGTTTCTTGCATGTTAAAGGTGAAATGAGCTAGAAAAAAAACAATGACAGGTGTGACTTGGTTCCATGTGAATAGATTGAGTCGAAGTCGAACATGGAGTAAGCGTGATAGATCAAGGAGCACTGAGGTCTCTCCTTGTCTGCCCCAAGGAGAACCATGATAAGGGAATGAGTAATTAGGGCATAAATAATCTGTGGCATATCTGGACTTCCATATAATGAATGTTGTTTTTGACAAAAGTGAACATCATGTGAGGGAGGTGCAGAAATAATAGAGTAGCTGGAACTTGTGTTGACATAGGGACTTATTGACGGGCATAATTGACTATATGTAAACAAGAGGAAACAACCCGGTCTAAGGTTCTTTAAATCTAACCCAAGCCATTTGGCATGGTTGTCCCTAATGGGTTTGATGACTCTATTAGCCAAAGAATTTTCCCAAGGAGAAAGAAATCTCTATCAAGGGTCCTATGCTACTATTTATAGCTCACTAAAAATAATTATATACAAATATATAGATTATAAGTCACCATAAGTAACTCTCAACTAGTGATGAGTGATATGAAAGAATTTAGGAAAGAATTTAAATTCTAAGTGAGGGAAATGAATAATTCTAAATCTATAAAACAAAATCAATTTTCAATGTGAATAGGAAATAAGAGACAACAAGATAGATCACAACCAACTTGTCCTTTGTCTAAACAACTTGAAACAAGTCTCAAATTATTTAAATTAGTTCTCACATAAAATCTAAAAATGAAATGAATGAAAATTACCTATCTTGACTAAGAGATAAAATTATATTAAATGACTGAGTTTGATTTCAAATTTACAAATTAATCTTCCATTAACTAAGAACAAGATACATCTAATTCATGAAAATGAAGAATTACAAAATAAAATCCAGAAAGAAAAATAATTAGAATGCTAATTCTATTTGCAACAAATATATATATGTAACAACTTCAACATATGAAAGTCATTCCATAAACTATAAATTACACATCACAAAGATTTAAACTAATTCTCACCAAAAACAATCTTTAGGAACTAATTTAATCTAAATTCTAACAAAGATAATTAACAAAGATAGAAAAAATGAATTACGATTCAACTATTAATCCTTGATACATAATTTAGGAATGCAAGAGTAATATAACCTCCAATATACTCTTGAAACACAATAAAATAATTACCAAAAAAATAACATATATGACAATAAAATATTTAAATAAGATAATTAAATATATTTTTGCATTAAATGCATTCCGTACAAAACTTATTGAAATTTGATTAAGCACAATATTTCTTTGCCTTAATTCAAGAAAGTATCATCCTTTCCATCCCTTTTCATAGTCTATTTATATTTTATAGTATTATAATAATATAAATCATACTTGATAACTAATATCTAAAATAAAGAAATATTTTCCACAAAATAAAAAAGTAGTGTTTATCCATAAACTCAACCTCATAGATGTCAAATCCAATTTTCCTTAAAATTAAACCAGTTCTAATAACTAAATGTATCAAAAGAGCTTATCACATCAAGACATACTTACTGCATAGATTAGATTTGGAATATTTGGAAACCATAACTCAGCTGCATATCTATAGTTGACACCTGTAAAATACAAAAACAAAGCATATTAGTGACTCAAATATTTTAAGAGTGGCTACAACATCTATGATTCTATATCTGCTTTAAATTATATATTTAAAACTAATTTAAAAACAACTACAGTCGTAAAATAAAATAAAATCAATCAAAAATAACTTCACACCAATCAAATCACTGGACATTACCTTTTGGAGTTTGTAATGTTTTGCGGATACGAGGTAATTATAATATTCACTCGGGAAGACTGAATCACCAAATGACCTTCAACCATTTTCAATTTCTTATTCATCTCATCAAGAAATAGTATATTAATGATTTCTTAATGTCTTTTTCAAGTTATAAATTTTTACCTTGTAAATGCACAACATTGACTTCAACATTGTGTTACCTCAAACAAAGCTGTCAACATTTAGTTTTATCAGTTTGACACACATGTTGTTTCTCATTCAAGCTTTCTTCAACTATTTTACTAAATGATAGAGGGGTATTTTGGTTAATCTATTCCACAGGCTTATTCATTTTTATAATTTCCATGAAAAATTACTCAAGTTATAACCTAGGTTATTAGTGTTTTCATGCTCAAAATTAGGTATAACTTAAATTCACAAAGATTTGAGCAAAAATTTCTCAAGAACCGTTCTATTAAACCATAATGAAATGGGTTTTTTTCTCAGTTTTTATAGCATTGATGGAAGAATTTCGAAGATAGTAAAATAGATTTAATTTGCACCCTAAAAAACATAAGGAAACAAATCTAATATAAAAATATTAAACAATAGCAATCCTAACATGTGATATTGTAACAACCTTGGTGAAAATTTTATGTAATAAAAGTTAATAAAGGAAAAATAAGACCGCTGTTAAGGGGCACTTATTCCAAGCTAAATGTTGGGCAAGACATCCTAGTGTGAGTATTCATTTCAGTTTATTATGATTGGAAATTGGTAAAGACAATGGAAAAGGTAATGACCAAGACATTAAAAAGGAAAAAAGGCATTTTTGGCACACTTATTTATGAAAATAAAGGAAAATAGGAGAGAAGTAAGGTGAAAAGTCATAGGTTGCATGCGAGAAGGAAAATAATGGAAATTGAAGAAAATATAGGCCTCATTGATCAAAAGTCTTCTAAGAATCAGTTGGAGTCCTGGTCAGTGTAAGCTTGGTCAATGTAACCTTTTGTCAGTTCAATTTTGGAGTTCTCTCATTATTCTCTCTTTCTCTCATTCTTGGACACTTACAGTTTTCTTGGAGCACTCTAGCTTTAGAGCAAGGAAGGAAAAGCAAGCAAAAGGAAAGGAAGGAAAACAAAGTTCAAGCAAGGAAGAGTAAGATTAAGCATCTTTAGTAGGAATACTTGTAGGTAACATATTGCATGTTTGATTTCCTAGCTGGTTTTGACATGAATGGATTTGCATGTTGGTGTATGGTCCTCTTCCTGTTGGTGGTATGGTTTTGCCGGGTTATGACAATAGTTTTCAGCCTAGCCTTGCCTTTTTCCGGATGCCATGGTGTGTTGGGATGTTTATCTTGGTTTGAGCTTTGAAATTGCTAGATTGATTTCGGAATTCGGGGCGGAGGTGGTCTCAATGTTCATTCCCAAAGGCCTAGGAATCCCTTGATCAGTTTTGGAGGGATACATGGTAAAGGTTGAGGGAGGTGTCTTGGTTTAGGGCCCAGTGATCTGAGATTGTATTGCGGTAAAGCCTGAGAGACAAGGAGATGGAAAATTCCTCAAGGATAGTGATGGATTCTAGATGGAATTCCAAGTTCGGTTATGTTTTGTGATTAGAGAATTGGTTTTGGTGTGATCATGGTTTGGTGAGGGTGGAGGTGGTTTAACCTCTAGAATCCCTTGGTTTTTTTGGATTGGTTTATCCATGTTATCCCACATTCATGCTTGGGATATGGCATGGGGGTGACTGGCTGAAAGAAAGATTTGGTTAATAAAAGCTATTTTCTCTTAATTTTTTACTTATTAATATGTGGACTTAATGGCTGATATCTCACTGTTATTTTCATGGTTTAATGTTGGTTATAAGCATGGTTATATGAATGGTTATTGTCATGGTTATTTCATGTATTTACTTATAACTGAAAGGGTAATGGATGCAAGACCTAATTGATGTCATAACAGGGAGAAGGTGGCGATCCTTCTTGTCATGTCCCGTAAGAGTTTTCAATCATTCATGCTCTGTCTTGTATCCTAGACCTATAGATTGTATTGATGCCAAGTGTTTGACATAATGTCAGTCCCAGTTGGGGATGGTCAGGCCTAGTCCTGGAGTTATTTTTTGGTTTATTATTCTTTTCATCATGTGTTTAATGGATTATTTAAGTTACAACAAGCTCTGGATAGTGGCTAGAATTCTAGACTTGAAAAGTTCCTTAAATCCTGCGGAATTTGGCACAGGTTTGTTGGAAATAGTCATTGGATGCAAGCATGCAAGCTTGTGGGAGTGTCTAGAGCTCTCTGAATGCTGGCATGCCCATAGCATGGGAGCATCTAGAGGTTTTATAGCTTAAAAACTTAGTGGGAACCAGGGGCATGATACCTATGTGGTTGGGATGACTCCTAGGAGTGTTGTTGCTGATGTGGAAGGTATGTTTGATGTGTTTCCATTGATTCCACTTCCTTAAGGACACCTAGGAGGTTGAATCATATCATAGTAGCCTCTCGTCACATATTTAACTCGGTTGGACGGTTACTTGGGTAGATATGGGAGGAGCGTGTTTAAAGTAGTAGGTTGCGCTCTCTTTGGCTCATATATTTTAGGTTTTAACCCCGTACAAAAATTACCTACATACGAATTCTAAAACATAGAAAATAAACAATGGCAAGAGCATAACACATAAAACAAATATACACATAGATTTTCCCCTGGATCCAAAAACTGGGACTACTAGATTGATTTTTGATTATTTTTCTTTGAATGTTACAATACATATATATACATGTCGAAGAATCCATAAACCCCAATCCATTAACCCTGTATTAGAACATAACCGTAGTTCCCTTGACTGGATCTACAAAATACCATGGATCGAAAACCATCGCATCCCAAACCATGTGCGAAATCCATGCACAAAACCATAGGTAGGCCCGCCCACCTAATATAGGGTCCAAAACAAATTTCCTCGGGGCAGTGTCCCGGACCCCATAAAGGGGGACTACCACCCCCCTCAAACCCCTTGACAGGGGGGGCTGTGACCCCCCCTGTGACCCCCCCTGTGACCCCCCTGCTATGCATCGACACAACAAAGGTGGGGCTCTATCATGGAAAGAATATAACACAACCCAACATATATGATACCACAGAGTAGTATTAAAGCATGGTTCACCCCTAGGACTGGATGGGTTGTGTGTTGGTCATGCATATGCATGTATGGTAGGTAAGACATGCATTGTGAGGTCATTGTATGCAATTAGGTCATCATAAAGATATTGGTATGTTATGATGCTAATGTGTTGGCTAAGATAGAGCAGGAGATGTAGATCATTAAAGAGAAGTTGCAACAGTGGACTTCGGGGTAAGAGAAGATCATCACACATGTATTGTATGTTTGGCATGCAGGTATGTTAGTTAATGGATTTTTATATGCATCAAAATCATATACATTAGGTTTATGTACATGTCTATTGATGTTATGGTTACATATATGATAGATGCTAGTTGATTAGTGTAGTCATACACACATGTGTCAGATAGTCATGCGTGGCAGTAACCTATGGTTGTATGCATTTCTCTTGTTGTTTTATGTTAGATAATGTCATGCTTATGTTATATGTTGTTGATGAGTATGTTATAGGTTAGCTTGTTGTTGTTATATGATAGTTAGCTTGATAATTAGGTTATATGTTGTTGATGGGCATGATATATCACTTGTTGTTTTTATATGCTAGTAACTTGATGATTAGGGTTATTACATTAAAATCTTGATGTTATACATATTGTGCTAAATTGGATTGGCCTATGTAGATGGTTAGAGTTATGACATTCAGGTATGAGTCGAATTATTTGTGACATTGTGTTGTACTAATCTAGACTGATTGTACATATATGATTGCTATGCATAAATGACAAATGTTTATGAGTTTATGATATGAACTTGTTAGCTAGTGAATATTATGGAATTCATGACCTTATTTATTTTTTATTTGATATGTCATGAAGTCATATCATGCTAATATGGATTGACTATGCAAACAAGATAGCCTCCCTTGAGATACATTAAGGTATGAGCTTGCTTATGTCATCTACTTTGTGCTTGAATGTTTGATTATGTCATTTAATTGGTGTTTGAGTGTTGGTGTCTATTATGATGCCTATATGTTGTCTGGATGTTTTATTACTTGCATGATATGAGTATGTGTCTGTAAGATTTCTTGAATGAATGATATTGTTTTAAGATGATTGTACTAACACATATTGTTGAGATAGGTGACATGTACTTGAGTGTAATAGGTGACAATTGTAGTATTATATCTGATGACTATGAGTTAACTATGAATTATGACATGATTTCTAGTCTTGATAAAGGTTGATTTCAAATTGATAGATATGATTGTATTGATATTTGGAACATGTGTTTGACATATGTAAAAAGTGAAGGAAACATGCTTGGTATTAGCATGGCAAGGTAATATTTGATGTGTTTATATAACTAATAGTTGGGTGATGTGACAATGCATAGTAACACTTAATTGCAGCAAGGAAAAGGTCAAAGAAAGGAATTGGGAAATAATTCTTTTGGCTATGTTTGGAAACCCTAATTAAAAATGAATGAGTGCTTTACACACAAGAAGTCTTCTTAACCTTAATATTGTCTGACATTATGTGGATATGTGCTAGATTCATGAACTTGTATTTGACAGGTTTATTAGCTAGTCTCTAGTTACAGGTGGATCTGTCAAGGGAATTGGAGTCCCTTGAGAGATGGGGTGTTTTTGTTTAGTTGCAAGAAACGTGCTTGTCACAACAAGGTAAGGTAACCAGTGTATTGTTATGTTTATTTGAGCACTGACAATTATGTGTTGATGGTAATATGATGCAAGGAATTGCATGGAAAGTAAATTTCCGTGGAATCTTGAAGAAGGCTTAGGTTGAGATTTCCCTCAGAAGCATTGGGAACCATGGAGATTGAGTCATGGTGTCTATTGTCAGTCTTGTGCTTTTGGTGTTTTGGTGATTTTTTGTGCTTGATTGCGTTTTTTTGTGTGTTGTGAATGGACATGCCACTTTGGTTGTGGTGTTGTATTGTTATTGGTTTGCCATGATTTTCTTCTTGTTTGTTTCTTGTCTTGCCTTTTATGTTTGGGGTCTGGGGAATTGGTTGGGAAAGATGAAAGTTAATGGAGCATAGGGAGAGATGAATGAAACCCAATAGGTGATGTAAGGCCTGGATGAAGCTCAGCGCATGTATAAGGGTAGCTGAAGGCAAGTGTAGAATAACTAGTTGGATTCGTTGGGTCCATTGGTGTAAATGGATGATGTCGGGACAATCATGAGAAAAGTAACCAGGAAAGGTAAAGTAAATATATTTGAGGTGTCAAATGCCTTAGCTACATTGAGAATTTTTGCTCTCGATGTTGTACATGCATTGCATGGATAAAGGAAGTTCTCTTCACCTTGACCTTATGATATCTCATAATTATGTTGTGATCATGACTGCCAATGCATATATATGTATGCATGTATGTATGTAGGTATGTCATTTTCTGACGAGATCATGACTATTTTGTGCTAATGTTATATATATGTAAGTATGTATGTATCTATGTAACTGTTTGATAGGGTCATCAAAAATCATTCTTGTGGAGGAAGGGTTTCTTATGCAGGTGAATGGCATGAAGAGATTCTTGTTTCATGAGAATCAAGCGGGAAGAGTAGTTTGACAGATCTCTGAGGTCAGTATCACGTGGATATGAATTGATATTATGTGATTATACTATGCATATGTTTATGTTATGGACAGGCTAATGCCGAGAGATACATCAGCGAAATGAAAACAATGTGATGCACGACATGCTAGGATAAGCATGGATGGTTGCGAAACACTTGAAGCAATGTTGCTTGGTAGAGATAGTGTGGTACTAGGGTTGTGTCTATATTGTATACATTGTACATGTTGCATCTGTGATGTTGTTCACATGTGGCATTCTATATATATAGTGTGTGTGCATGTTGTTATGCAATGTTATGTACAGGGTGGTACAAATAATGTTGTGTGAATATTGCATATGCAGTGTTGGGCATAGAAGGTGCTATGTACATGTTGGATATGCAGTGATGTGTATAGATGATGCTATGTACATGTTGGATATGCAGTGATGTGTATAGATGATGCTATGTACATGTTGGATATGCGATGCTATGTACATGTGATGTTGCGTGCATGTTGTACATGTGATGCTATATACATATGGTGTTGTGTGCATTATTGTACAAGTGGTGTTGTGAGCATGTGGTGCTGTGTACATGTTATAAATATCGTGTTGTGTACATGTCGTGCATATGGTACTGTGCATATGTGGTGTCATGTACATGTTGTGCATGTGGTGCTATGTACATCAAGCATTGTGTACACGTTGTACAGGTGGTACAAGGTACATGTGGCATTGTGTACAAGTTGTATAGGTGGTGCCATTCACATGTGATGTTGTGTACACATTATGAAGGTGGTGGTGTGTATAGGTGGTACTGTGTAAATGTTGTACATGTGGTACTAGTATACATGAGGTATTATGTGCATGACATACATGTTGTATTGTGTACATGCGGTATTATGTATGTGCATGGTTTAGTCATGGTATCATGACATGTGTATTCATTGTGTTGTACTCTTTGTACGTATATCTATTGTTTTGTACATTGGGTGTAGGTGTATGTGTTGTGTTGTGGTGTACACTGGATGTAAGTGTATGTATTGTGTTGTGTTGTACACTAGGTGTAGGTGTATGCATTGTATGTCAGGTATAGGTGCATGTATTGCATGGCATTGTATTTCGTGTGTGGTTGTATGTGTCAGTGTGATGCACACTATGTGTATGTTCACATGGTTGAGAAGAGGGAACTGGGTGTTTTTCGAGTGTGGAAACTAATCTGGAGTGTGTACATAATAAGGACAAAGGTAGAAGCTAAGGATTGGTTAAAGGATAAGTATCAATATTTTATTTCAATTTTAATATGCATGTGATTTATGATTATGGTCTATGATGATTAAATGTGACCTATGATTCTTGTTTATGATGGTTACATGTGATTTATGATCTTGATCTATAATGGTTGTGTTTTGAGCTAACCTGATGTGATATATTTATACATGATGATCTGGTCAAAGATTCTAGTTTGACTTGTTGTGACAGGAATTAAACAGGGTTGCAAGTGTACCTTATTGATGAGCTACCAATGAGGTATGATTTGAAGTTATTTTAATTTATTTTAATCTAATGGAAGTTATTGCTTCGTACATGAAGCACGAAAATGCTCGGTTGGGTGGTTGAAATCGACTGCAAGAATCAACATCAATGACAAAAGGAATTGGAACATGCAACAATATGTTGCTAAATCACTTTAGGAGTAGGGCCATTGTGGGACACTAGTACCCAATAGTGTCCATTGATTTCCATGAGTAAGCTATAGCTGGTATGATGGTTTGAGGTAGGTATATACCTTGGCTATTTTACATTTCGACGTGAGGAAGCCTTGCCAAGGGATGGATCGCTCGAGATAGGGGATGTCAGGGAACTTGGAAGGTGAGTGGCTACATAGAAGGGGTGACTAGATTTCCCGAGGGATTGTGTAGTAGATAAGGAAAGACCAGGGATATATTTCTTTTGGTCAACATTGCCAAATGGAATCAAATGCACATTGGGAGTGTGCCCAGGAACAATGAGCTGGTAACCATTCGCTAAGAGGACAAGTGGTGCAGTATTATAACGCTAGACATTAGATGTAGTTTGACTGTGGCAGTGGATTCTAGACTTCTTTGGAAGGAGGTGAATCTTGGTATTACCTTGAGGGTGGAGGTGTGAGCCTCTAGATTCCCTTGTTGCAGATGCAGGCATCATATCCTTTTATTTGTTGGTTTAGAAAATATGCATATGTGTATATGTGGTTATTTGTTATGAAACCAGCTCACAGAAAGATAGAAATGAAAGATAAACACCTTAGAATTTAGCCTCTTCGAGGGGGAAACCTCCTTTACATTACACAAATGAACAATTCTTGGATGATACAAATGACAAGACCTCATTTCTATATATAGGAGTCTAAGGGGTCATAATATAATCAGAGCCAACATAACAATAATAATGTAAGGGCACAATAATAACAATAGTGGGCTTCTATGGGGCACAATAATAACAATATGGGGAATACACGGGCACAAAAATATAATAAGGGGGTTGTAATAATAACAATAAGGGGTTACACTAGTAGTATAGGGACCTAACATGCGCCTCTCCTTCAAAACGTGTTGTCCTCAACACTTGAGTAGTTCTTGATTCTTCTTTATAAAATTCTTTAGTAGGTAAATTCAGCGGGTAAATTCTTCCACTTGATGAGATACTCTGAAATTGATCAATTTCGTAGCTATTGGGTTCTTGTTTTTGTGACTGCTCCAGGTTCCAATATGATTTTTCCTTCCTCGTCAAGTTCTGACAATATTGTTTAAACTGGGATCTTATACAACTTTTGAATGAGTGGCCACACTTCTTCGTCCTTCTTCCATTCATCCCTTGCTTCTTTTATCCAATCTCGTTGGATAATAGAAATAACACAAAACAATGCTTCTACATCCTCATCCTTTCTTGAGAGTGCATTTGCAACAACATTTTGCTTCCATTTTTGGTAGATGATTTCAAAGTCATAACCCAACATATTTATGACCCATTTTTTTTGTTCTTCTAAAGATAATCTTTGTTCTAAAAAGTATTTAAGACTATCATGATCCATTTTTACCTTGAAGTGTCTTCCGATTAGGTAAGGTCGTCGTTTCTTAAGTGCATGTAGTATTGCTAACATTTCCTTCTCATAAATAGCTTGCTTGAGATGTAGTCATAAAAATACCAAGTCACCTACATCAAAACTTCTTTCACTGCGATGTTGATCTGCCTGTTGTTAAATTCGATTATGCACCAAAGTGGCGTTATCCTTTAAAAGTTAGAGAACTTGTTGTTGATGCTCAATGTGATATTTCATTGCTTGAATCTTTTTCTTCTTGACATGTTCTTCTATCTTGAGAGTTTGAGGAGTGGTAATTTCTTCCAATGCATTACAAGATATGGTCAGATTCATTTCTTGATGCTTGGTGTGATCTTTCACTAATTGAACATTTTTCTTCTTGATATGTCCTTCTATATTGATAGTTTGAGGAGTGGTAATTTTGGCCAATGCATTACAAGATATGATCGGATTCATTTCTTATTTCTCGATGTGATCTTTCACTTCTTGAACCTTTTTCTTCTTGATATGTCCTTCTATCTTGAGAGTTTGAGGAGTGGTAATTCTTGCCAATGCTTTACAAGATATGGTCGGATTCATTTCTCCTTTCTATGGGGTTGGTTCCTGGTGTATTTCCTCTTCTTTTGATGTTTCTTGATCCTTTTCTTCCTCCTCTTCATTATCTATGTAAAATAATTTCTTATCAGCACACTTATGACCTTTAGTGTATTTTCTATCACAATTGTAAGAAAGCCCTTTTTCTCATTTTTCTTCCAATTGTTGTGGTGTAAACCTTGTAGGTTTTGGAAGGCAAGGACAAAAAAAACTTCCATAATTATAGTTGTGGGTGGTGGGATTCCTTGTTTCCATAATTTCTCTTTAAATTTTTCTTGCCAACCTGAATGCCTTCTCTAGTGAATGAGGTTCCCAAAGACGAACCTCATGTTGAATGTTATCCTTTAAAGTCCATATGAAGACATCAATCGTTTGCTTCTATGGAATATCATTTACCCTTATATTCAATTTTTTAAAGTCCTCAATGTGCTCTGCCATTGAACCTTTTTGTTTGAGATTTACCAATTGGCTAAAGAAGGTGTTTCTCTTTGTATCCTCATAATGTGTTATCATTTCCTTCGTGAAAATTGACCATGTGACAAGTGGTTTATGAGAACAAAGCCCTTCATACCATAAAAATTGATTTGGTTCTAAATTTAAAGATGAAATACGTAGCTTTTGGAACAATTGCACCTTATGTAGATCAAAATATTTCTCCATATGTAGTATCCAATTTAACAGATCCTTTCCATCAAACTTCCTCATATCGCATTTTCTTGATTTTAGGAGCTCGCTCTTGAAACGGCTGTAACTCTGTAATTTTAGATCTCTAAGTTCTAAAATTGTGTCCTGTAGTAGCTCTATGAGTCCTCTTTTTAACCCCACAAGTCTGATCAAGATTGGGTTCTGCAAGGAAGAGTTATGTAAAATCTCCCACGATGACTTGATTATAGACTGGTTTAGTAGAGCAAACTTGTATGAAGTCCTAGGTATCACTATTTCAACCTTAGGACCTGAAACTGATACATAGAAAACTAAAGTCCATCCTCCTTTTGAAACTTACGAAATTTCAATCTGATGCTCAAAGTGAAAGTTATGACGATTTTCCCAAGGTCACCTATTTGGGATGTAATTCGGGAGCCTGCAGAAACCATAAACTTCTTGGACTGTATCTACGAAAATGTAACAAAACAAGATCTAAAATTCGGGCCCAAGTTTCACCACATTTTCGTCTCTAATGGGTTTTAATTTCAGAGTTTTAAACTTTGTAGAAAAACAATTATAGTGAAACTTCCACGATGACCTGTTTGAGATGGAATTCTGGAGCTTACCAAAACCCTAACTTCCTCAGATCATATCTCCGAAAATGTTGGGAAACAAGATCTGACATTCGGACCTGAGGTTTAGCGAGATGTCATCTCAAATGGTTTCTTTTAGCTTCTAAAAGGTCACCGAAAAAAAGTTATAACAAAAATGCCACGATGACTTGTTTAGAGCAGGTAAACCCTAGAATGCAAAGCTCTGATACCAAATGTTATGAAACCAGCTCATAAAAAGATAGAAAAGAAAGATAAACGCCTTAGAATTCAACCTCTTTGAGGGGGAAACCTACTTTACGTTACACAAATGAATAATTCTTGGATGATACAAATGATAAGACCTCCTTTCTATATATAGGAGTATAAGGGGTCATAATATAATCAGAGCTGACATAACAATAATAATTTAAGGGCACAATAATAAAAATAGTGGGATTCTATGGCGCACAATAATAACAATATGGGGACTACATGGACACAACAATATAATAAGGGAGTTGTACTAATAACAATAAGGGGTTACACTAGTAGTATATGGACCTGACATGCAACAGTATGTTGGTAAAGCACTTTAGGAGTAGGGCCATTATGGGACACTGGTATCCAATAGTGTCCATTGATTTCCTTGAGCAAGCTATAGCTGGTATGATGGTTTGAGGTAGGTATATGCCTTGGATATTTACATTTCGATGCGACGAAGCCTTGCCAAGGGATGGATTGCCCAAGATAGGGGATGTCGGGGAACTTGGAAGGTGAGTGGTTGCATAGAAGGGGTGACTGGATTGCCCGAAGGAATGTGCAGTAGAGAGGGGAAGACCGGGGATATATTTTTTTTGGTCATTAACATTGCCAGATGGAATCAAATGCACATTGGGAGTATGCACATGAATAATGTGCCGGTAATTGTTGTGGTGCATGATTATAATGTTGGACATTAGATGCAGTTTGACTATGGCAGTGGATTCTGGATCTCTTGGGAAGGATTTGAATCTTGGTATTACATTGAGGGTGGATGCGTGAGACTCTAAATTTCCTTGTTGTAGATGCAAGCATCATATCCTTTTATTTTTTGGTTTAGAAAATATGCATATATGTATATGTGGTTATTATAAATACCGCCATTAGTGGAATTTTGAGGTCTAAAATGGGCATCCTAAGGAAATTATAAAATAATAAAATAAGATTAGATTACATCATCAAAGTTTAGAGGGAAAAAAGAAAAAACCACTTTTTCAACTCGTATTTTCATCTTATCTCCTTATGGGTTTACTCAAATTTCGAGCGGGAACACTCATTGGATGTAAAGTTTTATTCCTCATCCAAGGAGTACCGATGTTGCATACTTTTGATGGACCCTTCTACACGAAAAATGAGAAATACATGAAAAATGTGATTGCAATAATGTTTTCATGTATTTCTCATTTTTCGTGGAACAGGGTCCACCGAAAGTATGCAATATGAGTACTCCTTGGATGAGGAATTAAGCTTTTCATCCAACGAGTACTCCCACTCGAAATTTGAGTAAAAGTTTAGGGAGATAAGTTGAAAAAGTAGTTTTATTATTTTATTATTTTTTAATCTTTTTACTTTTTTACCCAAAAAATTGTGAATCTATCCCCATGGTTGACATCATCATCTTGAATCCTATCGGTTTTTATAAAGTTTCTTTTTGTTGTACATTTTTCTTAGGTGGCCCATTTTAGACCTCAAAAATTCTCTAATGAATGAGCTATGTCATAAAGCTCTAGTAAGCGGTATGGTTGTTATCTGGTCATATTGTCATGATGTTTTTGTTTTGAGTAGGTCTTTCATTGTAAACATTGCAATGAGATAAGTTATAAATCTCCATGGGTATTATTTCTCTTTTCAGTAGTTTTGCTGAGGTCTTGGACTGGTTTATGTTACGGGATAAAACACCCTAGGGTCTAGGTTAAGAACCCGAATAGATCAAAGGGAATACACCAACAAGAAGTAAGCAAACAAGCAATCCTAATGCTTAAACTAGTAAAGTGGGATGAAGATATAATACCCATAGGTACTACGTTTGAGGATTTTCCCGTAGGGTCCAAACCCTCCGCTTCCTCCGATGCTTCAAATCTTGCAACTCATTCCAGAAAAGCATATATACTAGTAGTAGTTCAAAGCATGTTCAAGATATGGATGTTAGATCATATAATCATATAGATATAAAACTTGAGATCATACATAATTAGATCATAACATGAGTTAAAGCATAAAGATCATCACATCAGGAACACGACAGAGCTTCTTTATTGACGTTTGTAAAGAATGTGGAAGAATACAACTTGATTCGACCACATCTCCAAGCGAAACCTTCCTCTGGATCCGTCTAGCCTAAGCCTCAACAATCCTCTTTCAAATGCATACACATAGATGTGATATAAAGGAGATGAACATCTGTATGAGGAAACAAGGGTTTCCTATAGCTAGGAGTGTAGGAGGCACAAGAATAAATCATACTTGATCAGGGATCAATTGGATATAATATCAATATCCTATCTTTCTCCCCCCTTAGGCCTTCCCATGAGGTGTATTTATACCACCTCAAAACAATTGTTTTAGTTGGGATACAGTTAGGCCACAGACTCCTGTAGGTGGGATTCTAGTGTAACCATAATCCCCACCCATAAAATAGGGATTTTATATTTTTTTTTTAATATTTCAAAATATATATGTGGGTTAGGTATAGTTGGACCCACATGTGTACGTGCATTTTGAAGGGAAAAGTCACGTATGGAATTTAAAATAATGTTTTTTAGTAAAAGGACCAAGTCTAAAGGGAAAGGGCTTCCTAAGGTCATGACTCAAAGAATCAAGTATACAAGGGTGATAAATGATGCTATAAGAGATGCCCCCTAATATATGAGGTCAGAAGGGGTACATGATGACCGAAATGTATTAAGTGTATCGAAAGAATCATGTGAGGCTTTGGGAGGAGATCACTAGATTCCAGCCTACCAAACTAGTGGAAGAGATCAAAAAGAAAGTTCATGTCTAAGATGGGCATACCCATGCTCAGAGATTGTAAAGCACATCTGCATATCAAGTGTAGAGCGGATCCAATATGTATACAAGTACAAAGGAAACTGAGAAATACATAGTGGATCATCTGATCATAGCTGAAAAAGTACATATCAAGGCCATGTCACAATATCACATATAAAAGAACTGTTCAATGATGTTGAAGGAGATATTTGATCACTGATGTCACATAAATGATCCTCAAAGTACCAAGTCAAAAAGTGGAATAATGGTACTGCATGCAACTCATGTGCCAATATATAAAATGCTGTTGTGATGAAATGCAACACATAAGGTGGATGGTGTCACTGGAAAAAAACTGGAGGTACTGACAAGTGAACCAAAAAATGTTGACGCAACCCATGGTCTTCATTGACTGCCATGGTACATTTCTACACTATGGTAATAAATGAGCTGAAGTTGACCATGTGAGAAATCGTTTGATTACTGATCATCGATCTATACCATTAACAAATGTGAGACAACTCACTAATAATGATGATGAGAGTCAAGGTACCCCAATACAATCTAAAAATTGTGAATAAATGAGTTGAAGTTGAACACTTGAGAGAATCTATCAATCATGAGACATTGATGTATTCTCACTGTCGATAGTGAAGGAGTCTGCCGCTGATGACTGCAAACCCTAAGGTATGCCAAAGGACTCTAGACCTTATTCCTAGAGAAATGAGTTGGAGTAGATGGGAAAAGATCTGCTCGAAGGAAGGCATTAAGGCATCCCACACCAATCCAACGCGAGTGTAACCTGCATGTCAATAATTTGGAAGTAACCATACCGAAGCACGTTTTTGGCGTACACAAGATGTGGCTAGCGCATGACATAAACCCTTTGAACCAACCAATAATGAAAGCTGACACAAAGGCAAGGAATCCACCAATAGGGTCAAATGGAAACCAAGGTACTGCATGAATCCAAATGTGTGATAATGTAGGCTGACATCGAACACAAGGGAAACCACTCAGTCAAAGACCCATGATACTGATCGATGCTAATGAGAAGGTCACCTATAAATGATGGAAATAGGGCCAGGGCGTGTTTCTAGGCCTACTCTTAGAGCAATTTGTTGAATTCAATAAGAGTAGACCCTCCAACAAGAAGTCAATGTAGACCTTCTTAACTAGTGCGAGTAAAGGACCAAATCGCTGATGTGATACTGAACATAACTTTGGAAAACTGGGTATGGCCGACTCAAAATAAGTCAGGAGACACTGCAGAAAGGCTAACTCAGGTTTACTTCCCTTGAACAAAATCACGACTCAAATGTGACTTTATGGAAGCATATGATAACTTTGTATAAGTTTGTCATGCAGGAAGCATAAACAAACTCTCCATATGATTGGAAGAGATAACCAACCAGAGGAGTACTGACTCAATGACAAGGTTATGGTTCTCCTAAGTCAAACTAAAGCCCATCCTAATGGAGGAAACAATTGCTTTGAGTGTTTTGTTCAAGGGTGACACAACTGACTCTTGTTGCCATCAATTATGGAGGTAATGTCCCGTTCCTGCTCTTTTTTGAAATATATATTTTTTTTGTCTTTTTCATATTTAAAAAGGTTGAAAAAGAATAAAATAATGCCTATGGTACAATGGAAATAATGAGTGTCTAAATACAGAAGCGCTAGTCCCTAGGAGTGCAACATTCCTATGCTCAATGAAAGGTGACGAAACGACTCAATAACACTCAAAGGAATGTTCTTTCCACGGGCATAAAGTGTCAAGTTTCAGAGGCTAAGTGATTGCAAGGTTGATTTTGAAAAAATACATGGTCAAAAAGTGGCTTATACACAAGTCCAAGTGAAGTGGGCTTAAGGCCAACAGGTACAAATAGTCAGTATGTAATGTAGCAGTACAACTCAACATGTGGGAGCCTCTAGGGTATAAAGCCAAAAAAATAGCAAAGAAGAAGAGGAATGAGGCTTCATCACAAAGTCATGGTGGGACTAAAGAGGACTCCTGAGCCTAAGAACAAAAGTTCAGTATGGGTTCCAAGTGACAACAAGGTACTATCTATGGCGCCCATGATAAGGTAGGCTCTACCACACAAGTTATGACACTTCTAAGCAATGAGAAGGTTCTGCGTCATATCTTGGTGGGGTCGATCCTAGGCCAAAATGGAAAAGGAAATTGATAAATGCACAATGCAGGTGAAATACCTAACCTATATGACAGTTTCGAGAACTAATACCTGTCAAAGCAGATCAACCATAAAAATGCCCAAAGGAGAAGTCTTCCAAGTTTTGTAGTCATAATTAGGAACACTAGACAAGAAGTTAATACATCCCATATATAAACTTCAAATTAAAGCTTGTGTTATAGAATACAAAACTTGAAAATGCATACCTTATATGTACAATATGGTACATGGAACCACACAACCTTGTGGCTTACGCATAATAGTTCTTCAGGAAAAGCCTCATGCAGGGCTTAGGCCAAGGACTCCTTTGGTAGTTAAAAATCATGGCTTAAAAAATTTCCTCCTGTGAAGGAAACTCAACCTCCAAGAAATCATGAGAACTAGAAGGATAAAAAGAGGGAGTTAAGGGGTCCCATGTGCCCATAGGAGAAATCACTCAGTCAAATAATGGGACCAAGTCCCAAGAAGGAAAATAACAATTCAAAGGATCCTTTTCAGAAGTAATTGAACATTGAGGATACAATTCCACATAGTTCACCTGTGGCTAGGTATAGTCTACTTGAACACTTGGAACATACCAAGGGGAATTCTGTAGTAAATTCAAATTAGGGGGTGATTATCAGATACAAGCTGATCAATAATGACCATATTTATGTTATGAGGAAAATACATCACTTGAAAGAGTGAAGACACCATGACATTCATAGCATAAAAAAAATCATGCCCAAGTAGAATATTAAAGTCTAAAGGGTGATCAACCACTGTTATACAAGAAAATGACCTCCTCATCAACTCAAAGGACAAAGACAGGATGACTGAAGGATTGACCAAGATCACAGGCCTAGTTGTCAAGCTATCGTTGTCTAGATACTGTCAACCTACTTTATAGATATTTTCATCAAGATTAAGTGTGCGTTAGTGCCTAGGGTAACTCTACTTGCTACCTTGGGAACAACGTTAGTGAACCTACATCAAGTTCTATGGGTCAAAGGAGCGAGTTGACTAAGAAAATATCCTTACATTCTCTCCTATGTCAGCTCATAAAAGCAGGGAAACATCAGAACTTGACCTGTTTGGGGAAATTACTAATTCCTAATGGAGTATGAAAATGGGAAAGAGCACTAAAGCATGAAACATCACTGCTTTTTCCTAATGGAACTCATGAAGGACTTGGCAACCCTAAACCTACATGCTATATATGCAAGGCTTGGGCCATTTTGAAAGAGGTTGAAATATTTGAAAGGATTGCCTATTTGATTGTCGAGTATAGTCTCAGACTAAGACATTAGAAGAGGTTAAGAAGGGAGAGAGAGAGAGGAGATGGAGGGGTAAGGGAAGGCTGATGCAACTAATGGTTGTAATCACTCTTTCTACATCATTATAGAACTGCAGTTGTGTTGTCCACTCTGTGATGTTGGTAGTATAACTTGTTTATATTTTTATTAAATAGCTTCTAGCATGAGTGGCTTAGTTATATGCAACTAGATATATTTTATATGTTTATGCATTTGTTTATCAAGGTTTTATGCTGTGATATTACGCTTGTCTTTTCTATGTGTAGGTTTTGATCTGGAGCCGGCTTAGGGGTCTTCCGCCTAGCTGCATTGCACTCCCCAACAACATTACACTAAGACTTGAGGTAATAATTCCTTCTCGCTTTGATATTCATTTGTTAAACATAGATATGCATGTATCTTTGTGACAGTTGCAGCTAATCTAACTATCTACCGAGGATACCGGGAAGATCCTTGAGGGTTTTCTACATCACCAAACATCTGTGCATTAATGCCTATAGCAAAATTGTTGATTCAACTGGGGACTACACTTAGTTCCCAGTTTTTCCCAGAAAGTTCCTAGATCTATCTTTCTTCTAGGGCTTCCTGTACTTCTTCATTCCCTTTCCAACCACTCAGGACCATGCAACACCCTTATTTTAGTGCTAAGCCCTAGATCTGATCCCCACAACCTATTGTTTTGAGTATTTTTCCTCACGAACGTAGATTACTAGTGAAAATAGTTCTTTATAAAGCACTGCGCCCTCACAAACATAGCGTTAGTGCTGAAACCTGTCTATAGCCTCTAGTACAGAGCATTAGTTAGCCATTTATTGATAAACAACTTACCCTATGAACTTATGGGTTGGGAAATCTACTTACAGAATAATCAAGGATCTGCAGCTGCACTTGTTTGATTAATTTGTATCCTGAACAATTTTTTTTTTTAAGAAAATAGCTTTACTTCTTAAAAGTTTTTATTTTCATTAAAAGAAAAAATACAATTTTTTTTACTGTTTTTTGCTTAGTTGGTTAATTTCTGCATTATTTGGTTTCAATAGTTGTTAGTGAGCATTGAAGTTCTGTTGGTTATGTTAGTGTTGTACTGAATGGGATGCATGGAATGAATATTGATATATGAGTGACTCTCTCTTTGTAGAAGTAGCTTATTCATCGAAAGTGAACATTTACAAGCACTGTTTTTGCATGATTTGAGTCAGAGTCCCATATAATTTCATATGTCAACACCCCTACCGAAGACTCTAACAAAGTACATTTAAAATGTACCTAATAAAATCAATCAGCAACTCTTTTTAGAGTAAACACACTTTATTTTAGGCTAGGATTTTGGGATAGGCAGTGTGAGTTAGCTGCCCAAGATCATACACTGAAACTAGTGTCATTAAAAGAGAGAAATCCTTCAACACTCATACTATCCGGGACCACTCCAATAAAATCAGAGCTAAATACGAGACAACATCAAACTATAAGTGAAGGTAGCCCACCTTTTCTTACATCTCCTTTGGGTATTCTGTGTATCAGAGATCCCTTCGGGGATATCGGAGCTAAATCGAGGACTCAGGTATCCTACCCACGCAGCGTACTATCTGCAACTATGTCCCCCTCGGTAGTGTTTGTGATCTAAGGTATCATTAGTGGCCATACTTTTAGGGACTAACACAAGGTGACTGGGGTGAGCTGCCCTGGTACCTGACACAGATGAACCTACTCTGTCTTCGATTTTTGGGAGGGTGCTCGTCTTCATGAGAGTACTTGGCCCCTTAATCTGAGGTTCGGGCGAAGCTCTAGAGTAACCGTAACTATACATTTGGCCACCTCTCTCTGTTATTCATTGTGATACTGTGTTTCATCTCTAGTGATTGGTGCTTATCAGATAGGGTCATTTCCCTTTGCTTTTTGATTGATTTACTTAGTGTATTTTTTATTTTTTAGGTGCTAGAGTGTTATCACTGAGACTTTAATAAACATCACTGCAAAATTTACTAATAAAAATTATCGGCCAGCGTGGCTACATCCGACCCTCGTCGTCAATCTAGACGGTTGTTAGGACGGTTGTTGTGCTGCCATTCTTTTCCAACACTAAGAAAATGTATGGTTATGTATTCCACAAAAGGTACATGTGTTTTGATTCCATGTTTTACGTTCATCATTAAAAACATGATTATAATCGAAATGAACATTCGAATGTCAAGAGTAGTTATACCTTTCCTTTCTATCTCTGGTGTAAGTATGGCGACGAGAGCTTGCCTCAGCTCTTTCCTTGCCATGGGCACTGCCAAGGGATGATTGGGATGCATTCTCATCATTCTTTTCCCTCGACAATTTCAACAATTTCTCAGAAGAATCTGACACCTTTGAGCATTCTCCCTCACTGTATCTCAAGCCTGCAACTCGATGTTTATGCACAACCTCCAAAGTTTGAGTTATGCCTTGGTTATTAACACCAAGTTATTTTTCCTCCTTGTGCCTCGTCCTGGTAAGGAGCCTCATGTTTGTCCCTATAATTGGGGTCTCCACATCTCAAACAGAAATCATACTATGTGATGACGAAATCACAAAGGAAATCAACATATTTTACCTCCTTTTTCGTTTTGGAAAGAACAGATGATGGCTTCTCATCATCTATTGTTGGTGGTTCACATTCCCCAACTTCCTTTCTGACATATCCAAGTCCTGTCTGATGGGGTAATTCTTCTACTTTGATGGGGTTGACAATGCCTTGGCCATTAACACTCAAGCCTTTTCCTTCACACCCCATTCTCTTCAACAGTTTGGAGCCAATTCCTGTGGTATGATTTTCAAAAATAGTGAAATCATCATTAGGACACATATATGAATTCAGAGAACTACTTTTTACCTCACATGGGTCACGTTGCAACTTTTCCAAGGCCTGATCCTTTGCTTGCAGATGTCATAGCAAACTATGTTTTTCCTCCTTCTCTTCATGTAGACACATCTTCAATTCAACGTTCTTTGTTTGAAGATTTTGTTTGTTGTGCTTCAGTTCTTCTAGGGCCTCTTCCGTGGCCTGCAACTGAAGCTACAATCGCTCCTTTTCCTCGGTCTCTTTCTGTAGAGTTTCATACATTATTTCCACTCTTTTGGAAATGTTGAACATGGTCTTGTACATCTCTTTTTCATCCTCTGTCCTTGCACGTTCCATTTTTCACGCTTGCAATTCACATCAATGCAAATACTACTCCGATACCACTTGATCCAGATTCGGGTGTGACAAAGGACCCTTCCAAGACCTTTTACTTTCGTGATGTGTTAAATTTCATTTTTAAAAGAACATAAATGAATACATCTACATGTTGTAAAGAAGAGGAACATGACAATCATCAACACATGAAATCATAAGTTGTTGATAACGGAGTTTGTCCAAGACAGACTATGTCTCCGGGCCCCGGTGTCAAGATGGCATAGGCTGCTGCATTACGTGTTGTTAATAGTGATGATGTACATGGAGGTGATGTCGTTATCATACAAGGAAAAATCCCTCATGCAGGAGTGGCTCCAAGGGATGTTCCACTACAAGAACTCTCATTGAAAGTACTCTTATTAGTATGACACAAAACTCATGCATGATGATCATATTGCCAACATGGCATAAAATGGATCTCAATGCAAACATACATGACGAAATCATGAGTATCCCATCAACATAAAACAAAGGGATCTCAAAACAAAACATGATGAATCATGACAACAAGAACATCATACAGATGATTCTGCATCACATCAAGCAGGAAACATGAAAATGAGGAAGAAGCAAGATCCCACATCAAGAATCTAACAGGGATCTCTGTAGCACAATGCATGGAAAAAGAAGTACATGAATATGTTGCATATACCTCACATCCAAGGGCCATCTGAAGAAGCAAATTTCAAACTGCTGAAGTTGATTGTGCCATCGATCTCATGACATCGAATCACATGAAAATGGTTGCTCACACATGAATGCTGACACCTGCACTCCACTTAGAAAAGTGGCTGAAAAATAGAATGAGAAAATGATGAATCTGAATGCACCATCAAATTTGTGGCGTCGAATAGTGCAAAATCAACTGTAAAATTTTTGAATTATGAGAAAGTAGAAATCTGGGGCTCAAGGAATCTTTTAGATTCCCCCTAGATTCCTCAAAGATTCCCTCCTCCAGGTCCTCTGCAAATCGGCTACCTAGATCAGGAAATTGACTGCGACATTAGGTTCGTGTCGCCGAGATGTATAAAATCGACATAAATTTTGTCCAGTTTGGACACTATGAAAATTTGACCTTCCTGGAAATTTCGCTCCGTCATGGTTCCACCTGCATTAAAAATTAATTAAAAAAAAATCTTCCTCATTTTTTGTGCCCTCTCCTAGTTCCTCCATCTACCCTGGTGCACTATGCAAATGAGTGTTTATATTAAATCCTGGGCAGATTAACCCATGTGGGGTTGGTTGGCGCAATGGAAAGTAAGGAAAATAGTTGAGGAGGGATAGGGGATCAAATCCCGCCCCTCCCTATTTTTATTACATTATCGTTTTACTATTTTTTAAACCGAAATGTATTAGGGGTTGGGTCCACATTGGGCAGCCCGCCCCATATCCTCAGTAACCACAGTTGAAAGGAACACATTTATTAATTGGTTGGGTGCATTTATTTGGGCTGTCGGTTTTGTTTTGTTGTACATGGTACATTAACATGGGGCCGCCGCATGGTGGCGGGCCAGCCACGTGGCTGGCGCGGGCTCGATACCTGCCGCCCTTGCCAAATTAATATCCGTATCTATCTCATATATCTATATATATATATATATATATATAATATATATAATATATATATATATATATATTAAATATATATATTATATATATTATATATATAATATATCTTATATGGTGAGGAGAGGTGGGGTGGTGGGGGTGGGGGCCACCACCTCCCTTTATATATATATTATATATATTTTTATTTTTGATATAATAAGGCAAATTTTGAAAATTTTGAAATTTGGTTGAAGGAGTCATTTTAACGAGGCAAAAATTTTGCCTGGAATCTAGCCGTAGTTCGCCGGATTCTATCTGCTGGAAAAAGTTCAAATTGTGTCTCCATTAACTTGCCCAGTCAGCAAAATTCAACCAAAACTTTGACTGCCTCTATCCTCCTTATCTGGACTCAAATTGATGAACCATTCGCACCATCGCGATCATGACGACGAGATATTTAACATGAACCTAGTTCAATCGTAGTCCAAAAACTTTTATTTTTGAGCTTTCATAAGCCCTCTTTGTCCTGTGTGTGTCTCTGGAGCCACCTGGATTAATCCTCCCTAATGAGGAGCTTTTGGTCCTCCAAAAGCATGACAAACAATCTACAACTTTTCTGTACCTTGTTTGCATCACAAGCATCCTGAAAGGCCTCGCTTCCACTCCTTCACCTTTGTTCTTCAGAGCCTTAAGCGATGAGCCAACACTTGCAACCTCTACAACCCATACTACATTGTTTTTCAAATTACATGCTTGAATTTCATGACCAGCTAATGACCCAAGCATCCAACACTTACCACGAGTTTATAACACATACTCGATGGTCAAGTTTACATCAAAACAGACACAATACCCCAACTATGAAAACAAGGCCAAAATATCATCGTTGCTTCAACAAGTGATGGAAAACACTTCATCACTGCAACACATGATTTAGAAAGATAAGGCCAAACACTATTTTTTATTTGACATGACATCACTTTCATAGTTTATCATGCAACACAAATAAGACCAGACATCATTGTTGCTGAACAAGTGATAGAAAAGACATCATCACTTTTACATTTTAAAATAAAACAAATGATTTACAAAGGCATGACCATGACAAGCTAACATATATAGAAACCATTTTTCACTTATCACTGTGAATGGGTCATCCCCCTGTGGTGGTTTTTCTTGTCGAACAATTGTTTCACCTGGTTCATGCATCGACACTTTGTCTTTAAGGCGCTGCTCTGGATGGAGCCTCAAACAAGTGGCTCTTTGATGGCCACTTCTGTCGCAATGATTGCAATAGGTTTTCTTCCTCCAGATTTTCTTAACATGTTTCTTTCCCTGTTGTCGAGAGAGTATTTCATACCTCATCCTTTTGTGTGCTGCCATTCTTTTCCAACACTTAGAAAATGTATGGTTATGTAATCCACAAAAGGTACATGTCTTTTGATTCCATGTTTTATGTTCATCATTAAAAACATGATTATAATCGAAATGAACATTCGAATGTCGAGAGTGGTTATACCTTTCCTTGCCGTCTCTGGTGTAAGTATGGCGATGAGAGCTTGCCTCAGCTCTTTCCCTGCCATGGGCACTGCCAAGGGATGATGGGGATGCATCCCCATCATTATTTTCCCTTGACGATTTCAATAATGTATTGGAAGAATCTAACACCTTCGAGCATTCTCCCTCAGTGTATCTCAAGCCTACAAATCGATGTTTATGCACAACATCCAAAGGTTGAGTTATGCCTTGGTTATTAACACCATGTTCTTTTTCCTCCTTGTGCCTCGTCTTGGTAAGGAACCTCATGTTTGTCCCTGTAATTGGGGTCTCCACATCTCCAATAGAAATCATACTTTTTGACGATGAAACCGAAAGGAAATCAACATCTTTTACCTCCTCTGTCATTTTGGAAAGAACTGATGATGGCTTCTCATCATCTGTTGTTGGTGGTTTGCTAGTTGTTTCAGCGAATTCCCCAAATTCCTTTCTGACATATCCAAGTCCTATCTGACGGGGTAATTCTTCTACTTTTATGGGGTTGACAATGCCTTGGCCACTAATGCCCAACCCTTTTCCTTCATACCCCATTCTCTTCAATAGTTTGGAGCCAATCCCTATGGTATGATTTTAAAAAATAGCGAAATCATCATCACGCCACATACATGAATTCAGAGAACTACTTTTTACCTCACATGGGTCACACTGCAGCTTTTCCAAGGCCTCATCCTTTGCTTGCAGCTGTCGTAGCAAACTATGTTTTTCCTCCTTCTCTTCATTTAGACGCGTCTTCAATTCAACGTTCTTTGTTTGAGGGTTTTGTTTGTTGTGCTTCAATTCTTCCAGGGCCTCTTCCATGGCTTGTAAATGAAGCTACATTCGCTCATTTTCCTCAATCTCTTTTTGTAGAGTTTCATACAATATTTCCACTCTTTTGGACATGTTGAGCATGGTCTCGTACATCACTTTTTCATCCTTTGTCGCTGCATGTTCCATTGTTCACGCTTGCAATTCACATCAACGCAAAGACTTCTCCAATACCACTTGATCCGGGTCCGGGTGTGACAAAGGACCCTTCCAAGACCTTTTACTTTCATGATGTGTTAAATTGCATTTTTAAAAGAACATAAATGAATACATGTACATGCGGTAAAGAAGAGGAACATGACATTCATCAACACGTGAAAACATAAGCCATTGATAACGGAGTTTGTCCAGGAGGGACTACGTTTCCGGGCCCTAGTGTCAAGATGGTGTAGGCCGCTGGATTAAGTGCTGCCAATATTGATGATGTACATGGAGGTGTTGTCATTATCATACAAGGAAAAGGCCCTCACGCAGGAGTGGCTCCAAAAGATGTTCCACTACAGGAACTCTCAGTCAAAATACTCCTATTAGTATGACACAAAACTCATGCATGATGATCATCCCACCAATATGGCATAAAAGGGATCTCAATGCAAACATACAATGACGACAACATGAGTATACCATCAACATACAACAAAGGGATCTCAAAACACAAATGACGAATCATGACAACAAGTACATCACACAGATGATTCCGCTTCACATCAAGCAAGAATCATGAAAATGAGTAACACATCAAGCATCAAACAGTGAATGTACTGCATATACCTCACATCCAAGGGCCATTTGAAGAAGTACATTTCAAACTACTGAAGTTGTTCATGCCATCGATCTCACAGCATCGAATCACATGAAAATGGCTACTTGCACATGAATGTTGACACCTGCACTCCACTTAGAAAAGCGGCCGAAAAATAGAATGAGAAAATGATGAATCTGAACACACCATCAGATTTGTGGCGTCGAATAGTACAAAATCAACTGTAAAATTTTTGAATTTTGAGAAAGAGGCAATCAGGGGCTCAAGGAATCTTTTAGATTCCGCCTAGATTCCTCAAAGATTCCCTCCTTCGGGTCCTTTGCAAATAGGATACTCAGATAAGGAAACTAACTGCAACATTGGGTTCACGTCGCTGAGAGGTGTAAGATCGACATAAAGTTTGTCCAATTTGGACATTGCAAAAATTTCACCCTCCTGGAAATTTCGCTCAGTCATGCTTCCACCTGCATTAAAAATTAATTAAAAAAGAATTTGCCTCATTTTCTGTGCCTGCTCCTGGTTCCTCCATCTTCTTTACGCACTGCGAAAATGAATGTTTATATTAAATCCCGGGCAGATTAACCCATGTGGCGTTGGTTGGCGCAATGGCAAGTAAGGAAAATAGTTGAGGAGGGGTCCTCGGATCAAATCCCGCCCCTCCCTATTTTTATTACATTATCGTTTTATTGTTTTTTAAACCGAAATGTATTAGGGGTAGGGTGCGCATTGGGTGGCCCGTCCCATATCATCTGTAACTACACTTGAATGTCATGCATTTATTAATTGGTTGGGCGCATTTATTTGGGCCATTGGTTTTGTTTTGTTGTACATGGTACATTAACATGGGGTCTCCGCATGGTGGCAGGCTAGCCACATGGCGGCGCGGGCTTGGTACCCACTAGCCTCCCCAAATTAATCCTTATATAATATATAATAATGGTGAGGAGAGGCGTGGGTGTGGGGGTGGTGCCACCTTCCTTTTTTTATATATTTTTTAATTTTTAATATAATAAGGCAAATTTTGAAAATTTTGAAATTTGGTCGAAGGAGTAATTTTAACGAGGTGAAACTTTTGCTCGGAATCTAGCCAGAGGTTGCCGGATTTCGTCCACCAGAAAAATTCCAAATTGTGTCTCCATTAACCTGTTTAGTCAACAAAAGTCAACCAAAACTTTGACTGCCTCTATCTTCCTCATCTGGACTCGGATTGACGAACCATTCATACCACCGTGATCATGACGACGAGATCTTTAACATGAACTTGGTTTGAGCATAATCCAAACACTTTTATTTTTGAGCTTTCATAAGCCCTCTTTGTCTTGTGTGTGCCTCTGGAGCCACCTAGATCAGTAGCAAAGTGTCCCAGGGTCTGCAACAGTGGGAGGGTAGTTGCGCTGTCATGCAGGTCAGTTGGAAAGTGACCATTACAGTCACTATTCACAATGTGATGCTTGGTTTGAGACCAAATGGAGCGGGTGGCACGCATTTAAGGCGAACTTTATGGGCTAAATTCTTGAAAATCTGCCGCCAATCGAGCATTAATGGATTGAATGTGGAGGGAATAGTCAAATTTAAATTCAAAAGGTGCTATAAATTACAAAGGGTTGTCCAGCAAACAACACTTGGCAATTTGGGGACTGAGTTGTTGCGCGCACAAACACTCATGAACCCAAACTTGTTTGATCTTCTGAAGGTGAATTCATTGCTTGAGCAATTACCCGAGACGTTGAAAGAATTGTGGAATCGCACTATGACAGCACCTGAAGAAGCCATGGATACCTGAGTAGTGATCGCTGAGGAAGCTGGATAGGCCATTATGGAAGTGGAAGCCCCAAAAAGTGTCAGGATAGTCGCAAAAATCCCTAAATCACCACACACGCCGAGACCCAAGAAAGACAAGTAGGCCATGGTACCGGTGCTTGCATCACCTAGAAATCTGCTAACAACTAGGCTCACCATGGAAGAAAAGGGGAAGGCTATCAATTTGGAGGCAACTGAGGAGGAAGAATTTGAAAAAATCCTGGTAGAGGAGAAGGATGTAGAAATGGGGGCTGAGACCCAGGGTGCAAACCCTCTTTCTAGGTTGCCCGCATATGTTCCTCCGCAGAAGGGTAAAGCAAAGGTGCCCAAAGATATAGATGAGAGCAAGAGCTCTCTGTAGACTCTGCTACTCCCTGATGACATTATTTTTGAAGGAGCACAGTTGGGATGAGTGCCCGTGCTGAAGTTTGAGGATTGGAATCTTGTGACCAGGAGAAGTTCTCGCATCTCGCAACCGCATAGCTCATGCACTAGAAGAAAGACGTGCCGGTGGAAATCATAGAATTGGAGCTACGTAAATGGCTGAGAGGAGTTGAGAAAGCAGGGTTGCTAAACCTGCTCTATGTGCCACATTACCATCGTGCCCCAGTGACCAAATTTTGTCATAAAGCAACTACTCTACCTGGTACATGATGGGTGCTTGTTGCTGGAGGAGCCCATCCCCATCATAGACCATTTGATTCACAGAATTACCCGGCTCCCTTGCAAAGGGGAGGACCTAGCAAACATCTCAGAGGGAAAGAGAGATGATTTGGACATTGCAGAGGCCATGAAGAAGAAGTTTAAGCTGGAGAATAAAAAGAGAGGGTACGCCATTTCTAGTATCAACAACCCTACAATTAAAGTTGTGACATAGATATTGGTAGGGAAGGTTATGCGGAAGTGCTGCGTAGATGAGGTGCCCACGCCGATGGTTGCACTAGCAGTGCAATGCACAGAAGTGTCCAGTTCAACTGGGAAAACTACTTATGCAGAGAGTTCCTTGAGAACTGTTGCGAGGCACAGGAGAAGGGAAAAACTTTTCACTATGCATGGCTTCTGTTGTCCATAGTATTGGTGGCATGGGAATTACCTAACGATTGCACAGGACCTTTCGGAGGCAACGAAGTACTCTTCGCTATGGCCAACCAAGGATGCACAAAGGATAAGGGACAACAAAATATTCTAGGTGTTCATGGAGATGAACATCAGAATGGAGATTAATCGCAAACCACGGTTATCACCCACCGTCTACAACAGTCTACAGAGCTTCGCAGAGTTCAAGGCATATTTTCACCAAGTCTACATCAGGGCGTGGAAGGACCCCGTAAAGACATGGAGCGAGTTACCATATCTGGCAACAAATGATGTCATCTTTGTAGTCCTTGAGTCATGGCTGCCAGAGTGGCGCAACCTAGCTAGCTCCGCAGTGGAAGCAGAGAAGTCCACCACGCAGCAGAAAAAGGAAGAGGTGAAACTGCGGATGGTGCAGTTGGAAGAAAAGTGTAGAAATGAAGTAGCAACAACTAAGGCCCAGGCCACGCGCGACACTGCAAAGTTGGCAGAAGAGTAGCAAAAGACAACAGAAGAAGCGAGCAAAAGACAGAAGTCACCTTTGCCTAAGCTGGAGACTGATATAGAGCAAGGTGGCACGGACCCACAGAAAGCATCCACTCAGCTAAAACGTCCATGCCCAAGAGAGTAGGTAGGGCCACAAAAGAAGTCGAAGGCTTCAAAGACTTCGCTCGACCTAATCACCCTCACTGAGGGGGATCTATACGACATTGGCGAGACGGTGAGGGACGTCACCATGGAGGCCCTCCAACAGTTCGAGTAGGAACACCAGATGGTGTTGGGGGCTCTTCAGGCACAGATATAAGAGTTGCAGGTGTGCACTCCACAGGTTGGTATTGTGTCAACTAGCCTCGTAGTAGGCACATCCACAACCAAGGAAATGCTACGTGCCCATATGACCAACACCATAGTGCTGCCAGATGGAGCACTTGTTACAAAAAATGAGGTTGACAGGCCTATGGTTAGTGGGTTGAAGGGAATCGGATTAAATGTAGTTGCTCTCCCTCAGGAGACACTCTATATTTTGCAGGATGGAGTTACTGCAAAACTATGATCGTGTGCTCTAGGTAATGAGCGAGAAGTGCATCAACATTGAATAGTTGAGCCTGTAGCATGATGAGGTAGTGGCATAGAATAGACAAATGGTGCAGGTGGTGTAGGAAGCATACCAGATGCTCCCGGAATTGGCCATCCAAGCAGAAGAACTAGTGGAGGCACGCATCCAAAAATTAGTAGGGGTGCACAAGGCAATAAAGGAAATTGCTAGTGTTTATCTAGAACTAAACCTTTAGATAACAGAACTGCAGTTGAAGGTGCACCCTTCAACTCTGCCGGAGGTTAAGGAACAACATGCCATCGTGCTTACAGTAGCAATAGCGAAGGTTAATAGTGTAGTGACAGACTGCACAAAGTTGTTTGAGCAGTCGTTCGAGGTTCCCACTACACTGCAGGAGGAATCAAACATACAGTGCCTAGAGACAAAGGCACGCGATCTGCAACAGAGATAGGACGAAGTAAAAGGGACTACACAGATGGTTTCCCTTACGTAGAGGCTCGCTAGGACCCTTAAGCAGCCCCAAAAACATAGATTTCTAGTTCTTTTGTGAGCTTTGGAGTTTGTTGTCTTTAATTCAGTATTTGGTTAATATTGCAAGGTAGATTTCATTTTCATCTTTTCCATATCCATTTCTACAATAGATCTCACTCATGCTTTCATTCCCTTCAACAACTTTCTTCATGCATAATATAGGCAGTTGATTCATTAGTTATGTGTTTCTAGTTTATAAAAATGTATCTTGTTAAATAACTTTTTGGAAGACACACATGTTCTGTGTAGAGAAGGTGCTTCAGGAGGATACCAAGACTTCATAGCTAGCAGCCACCTTCCACTTCATCCACCTTAGCCATCCCTTTCTTTCACCATCACCCTCACTAGTTTGTCATCATTTTTCATTAAAATTCTCCCAAACACATTGAGAGAATCTAGCCATCTCTTATCTTGGATATTGTTTGCTGAGTGCTCCTAGACCTTATAACACCCCATTCCACCCATCACACACCTTTCTTAAGCCTCCCATCACCTCCAACATGTCACATTTAGCTCTCGGCTGTATCTTGTAGGTTTCTTGTAATTCCTACAGGATCATCCTATAGGTTTCTAGTACATCCTGTAGGTTTTCCTGAAACAACTTGTTTTGAGTCCGAATTGATGGGAAACCTCTAGGAAGTCACAAATAGCCTCCTAGGACCCCTCCACACCATCCAACCAATTCATAAACCTTCTAGCCATCCTCAAACACCTTCAGTTCACCTGTCACATCCACAAGAACAAATAGTTTGCGTACTTGATTTTGCCTAAAAAGAACAAAAAAGTTAAAATAGATTTAGTTTAGTTTCTATACTTGCACATTAGTATTGTTTGATTCTTTTTAATTTTGCAACTTAGATAGTATCATTTGTTTATTTTTGATTTAGCATTTCTGCTTAGCATAGATTTTTAAATGGTTAATTAGGGTATGGTGTGGTTTAGCATTACATGTTGGCTTTCTCCATTACTGTAGTAGAGCAACACTCTTAGAGTAGATTTACCTTTCTTCCATCAAAGAATCAAGATTCTTCTAACTCTATAGAAGTCTGGCTTGGAACCCCAGTGGTCTCTCACTAGCTGAACAATGACAACATGCAGAACCATCACTTTTACTTGTGCATACAACACTGTCACCTACAAGTTTGTACGAACTCTAGGTTCATAAGTAGAGCTGGTAGCATAGGAGTTGCAACATCCTTGCTGCAATACTGGTACTCATCACTTTTTGGCGCCATTGCTGGGGAGGTGTCTGAGTTGAATGTGATTACTGCTTTCTTTTCTTCTATTTCTTGTCTTCAATATTCTGCCATTAGTTTATTTCTGCAAATGTAATCTAGTTGTTTCCTTTCTTTCATTTTGCATTGTCTGATTTCCTTTCCATTTTGCAAGTAGGATTTCAATTCATCAAGTAGTTTTTTATTCTGTCAGTAATTTTCATTCAATCAACAATTTCAATTTTGCATGTACACACACACAAAACCAACCCAAAAATATTTCCTTTCATGCCTCATAGGAATAGGGACAACTTAGGGAAATTTTTGCCAAATACCCCCACTGCATCCAATAGCCAACCTTCTTTCTTCTTTGGTGGATGTGAACTGGAGGAACGTGTAGGTGAGCAACCTGACATATTTGAAGAACCTACAGGGGAAGAAGAAGAAGAGGAACCCATTCCTACTAAACCAATGGCTGAAAACCGAAATGACAGAGGGAATAGAGAGAGAGTTGAGGGTGCCTTCCCCATTAGGGAAACCAATGGGGACACTAAGATGAAAAATATAAGCCCCTCTGCCCTACCTCATTTCCATGGCTTGACCACAGAGGACCCCAACACTTTTCTGTTTGAGTTTGTTGTTATATGCCAAACCTACGACTATACAGATGATGAGCAAAAGTTAAAACTATTTCCATCTATCCTCAAGGATGTAGCATTGCGTTGGTTCATTGGTTACCTGGAGATAGAATCACAATTTGGGCTCAGATACAGCAGGCCTT
>APFE030904445.1:114498-151393 GCA_000404065.3 Pinus taeda
TTATGCTCCACCACAACCTCAGTGGAATACACCAATCTAGGGGTGGAGGCCCCAATACAAAAATTCTCTGGCTCTATTACCTCCACCACTTGCCCAACCACAACTCCTACACTCTGCTCCACCCAAACAACCCTAGATGCCTGCCTAGCCAAATCCGAACCCAAACAATAGGTAGGCTTAGCAAGTATACAGTGGAGAGACATCATATCTAGCTTATGCTATGGAAATCCAAGAGATTAACCTGAGATCTGGGAGAGTTCTCTCGGATAACGAAACCCCACCTCCACTTAGGGAGGTTGAGGAAGAAATAGAGGAAAGAAACCTTAAAGTAAATCCACCCTTTCCTGAGAGATTATCCCAACCACTCTAGCCTACCCCAAAAGAGACTGAATTTCTGGGAGAATTGAAAAATCTATGTGTAAAGATCCCACTTCTCCACACAATAAAAGATGTTCCCATTTACAATAAGTTGAAGTGTAAGGAGAAGTGCTTCAAGCATCCAGAGAGGCTAAAAAGGGGTGCCCCTACCATTAATGTCATTGGGAAGTTATCCGACTTAATGCTCGGGAAGGTAATATGTCCAAAATATTTGGACCCTGGAAGCCCTGTAGTAGATGTGCACATCAATGGAACCATTGTCCCACACGCTCTGATCAATATTAGGGCTATCATTAATGTGATGACCAATGACACCATGCTCAAGCTCAACCACCAAGGTTCATTGAGGAAGACCACAATAGTTTTGCAACTTGCAGACCGTTCCACAGTAACCCCTGAGGGAATTGTGGAGGATGTGATGGTCTACATTGATTCCTAGGAGTGCCCTGCAGATTTACTAGTTCTCCAGCCTAAGGCTAAGCTTACTGGTTACCCTCTCATCCTTGGGAGACCATGGTTGGCCATTTCCGATGCTTACATTATTTGCAGAGCTAGGAGTATGACCATCAAGAATGGGCATATGTCCAAGCAGTTAGTCCTATACCCTCCTGCTCAACCTTCTCTAGGGCATGACTTACCTTTATGGTTGGAGGAGGAGGAGGAGGAATAAGAAGATGAAGTTTATTCCACCCAACTTTATGCTTTGGAAGCAACCATGGGAGGAGGATAACAAGATGAGGATGACTTGATTGAACACCTACTCCAAAGTCCAACTCCTAGTTCATTACCCTTAGAAGAAGTAGTAAAGGAAACCTAGAAAAATCTTCCAATTGACTTATGCTTGGCTGATTCCAACCCACTCCATGTGAAAACCATAGAATTCGGCCCAGAGAGAACCTTGAAAACCAATCCATCTCTTTCTTCTCTCGAAGAGGAGAAGCTATGCAACATGTTAAAGGAAAAATCTAAAAGCCTTCGCTTGGAGTTACAAGGAAATGAAGGAAGTACACCCCTTAGTGTGTACTCACCATATATACATCAAATAAGGTTGCAAGCCAACTTGGAAACCACAAAGGAGGATGAATCCAACTCTTAAAGATATAGTCAAAGAAGAACTCAAAAATTGCTAGATGGAGGATTCATTTACCCTATCTCCAACAATGAGTGGTTCTCTCCTTTGGTGTTAGTTCCCAAGAAAAATGATAAGTGGAGAATTTGTGTCAATTACAGGGAGTTGAATAAAGCCACAAAGAAGGATCATTTTCCTCTACCCTTCATTGACCAAGTACTAGATGGATTCAGTGGGTACAACCAAATCCAGATCTGCCTAGAAGACCAAGATAAGACCACATTCACTTGTCCTTGGGGTACTTTTTCCTATAGGGTCCTTCCTTTTGGCCTATGAAATGCTCTTGCCACTTTCCAGAGAGAAGTCTTGAGTATTTTTGCTGAATTGGTCCATTATGCTATGGGGATTTATATGGATGATTTTACACCTTATGGCTGTGATTTTCAAGAATCCTTGTCTAACCTAGCCAAAGTACTATACAAATGCATTGAAATGAACTTGTCTCTCACTCCTAAAAAATGTGAATTCTTAATGACTACAGGGACCATGCTAGGTCATTCAATATCTTAACAAGGACTGTAGGTGGACCCAAACAAAATAACTATCATCCAAAGGGTCCCACCTCCTCAAAAGAAGAGAGATGTTAGAAGCTTCCTAGGGTTAGTTGGATACTACCGAAGGTTCATAAAGGACTTCAGCAAGTTGGCCTCTCCTTTATTTGGTTTGTTGGCAAAAGCTTTTTAGTTTATATGGTCAAAAAGTTGTCAAGAGGCGTTAGACATCCTAAAGGATAAGTTAACCACTGCATCAATTCTTCGAGGCCCAAATTGGGCCCTCCACTTTCATATTCATTTTCATGTTGATGCCTCACACAAGGCCATAGGAGTAACCCTAGGTCAGATAGATGAAAAACTCCTTATGCTATCTATTTTATCAGTAAGAAGTTATCAAAGGCTGAACTAAATTATACAGTGACGAAAAAGGAACTCCTAGCTGTTGTGCATTCATTAAACAAATTCAGGCATTATATTACAAGTTATCAAACATTTGTGCATTCTGACCATGCTACAATCAAATATTTAATGAACAAACCAAATGTGAATGCTCAAATTATAAGATGGTTACTTTTATTATAGCAGTTTGATCTAACCATTGTTGATAAGCTTGGTAAGGAAAATGTTGTTTTAGAATTTTTTTCTAGGGTAAATTTGTCTGCAGGTGAAGAAGGAATGGTGGATGACCAGTTACCGGACAAGCACTTATTTTCTATTTTAGTTCTCTCTCCATGGTTTGCTGATATAGAAAACTATTTGGTATCAGCATAGGTCCCACCAAACTTTTCCTCCAAAGAAAAGAGCAAGATATTCAAGAAAAGCACCCCCTTCACTTGGATTGGGGGCAATCTTTTCAAACATGGCCCAGATCAAATCTTGAGGAGGTGTGTTAGAGAGGAGGAAGTCTTTGACATCCTTCTGACCTATCATGATGGGCCTTGTGGAGGTCACTTTGTAGCAAAGAGGACAACATTCAAAGTGTTACAAGCAGGCTATTATTGGCCCACTCTTCATCAGGATGTGAAAAAATACACTATTCAGTGTGATCGGTGCTAGAGGATGGGAAGGCCTACTCTAAGAGATGAAATGCCTTTGCAGCCTCAAGTGACTTTCGAGGCATTTGACAAGTGGGGCATGGACTTCATTGGGCCTATTGACCCTCCTTCAAAGAAAAAACATTACATTATTGTGTGCACTGATTATTTGACTAAGTGGGCTGAAACCAAGGCAATTAAGGCAGCAAGAGAAGAGAAGGTGGCTGAGTTCCTAAGGGAGAATGTATTCTACAAATTTGGGTACCTTATAGAGCTAGTCATAGACCAAGGCAGCCAATTTACCTCCAACATGATTGAAGGCTTTCTCAGCCTTCACAAGATCAAGCATAGGACCTCCATTCCCTATCATCCACAAGCTAATGGGAAAGTGGAGGTGACCAACATATCACTGGAGGGCATATTAACCAAGGTGGTGAGCAGCAACAGGAAGGATTGGGTAGAAAGACTAGTTGAGGCCACCTGGGCCTATAATACCACATGGAAGACCACCACTGGATTCACACCCTATGAGCTGGTCTATGGGGAAAAGACCTTGTTGTCCATTGAATTTGAATATAAGACATTAAGAATGATAGCCCAGCTAGATCTAGATCTCAGCACCACATAGAAAGAGAGATTGTTCCAATTGAATGGTTTGGATGAATTCAGAATGCAGGCCCTCCTACAAATAGAGGTAGTTCAAATTCAAAGGAAGATCTGGAATGATAAAAATATCAAGGAGAAGCAATTTCAGGAACGCGATTGGGAATTGTTATATGATTCTAGGTATAAAGACTTCAAGGGCAAGTTAAGGACAAGATGGCTCGAACCTTATGTTGTGGAAAGATGCCATGATAATGGTTTAGTGAAAATAAAAACCATAGATGAAGAAACCATTCCTTTGCTTTTTAATGGACACCGATTGAAAAATTACAAGAGACCTTTATCAAAACAAGAGTTCATTGATGATGTCAATAAAACAGTGATAATAGTGGAGCAAGTTCTAGCTCCTCCCTCATCAAATCACTGAGAAAAAGAAAAAAGAATAAGGACTCAAGTGAAAACCTCCACGAGGTGTCTGAGTCCCATCATTGGGTTGAAAACCTCTTGAGGCAGTTCAGTGATGAAAAAAAAAACAAAAAGATAATAAGAAGATCCCTGGGTGAAAAACTTTCTTGAGGTGCCCAGGGAAAATAGCTAGGGTGAAAACCTCTTTGAGGTAGCCTAGTTGTTTTTCAAAAAAAAAAAAATTAATCATGAAATTTCCATTTGCAGGTGGGCAAGAAGGACAGTCAAGGAGAAAAAGAGGATCCCAAGGAGACCCTTACCACTCACATATATTTTTTTTTCACTCATTCCCATGCATCCCTCCATCATTTTTGTCATTTTCCCACTCCATTGCTTCAATTTATATAAAGACTGTGTTTTCTACAGGGTCCCTTGAAAACCTACAGGATGATCCTGTAGGAATTATAGTGACACAGAAATCCTACAGGAAGCAATCCGCACGCAAATGATGGACTTGTTAGGTCTATAAAATTCATCCTCTTCATGATCTATCACCTCACCTTGTGCACCATCATCATCCCTGCACTCACCATTCAAAAAAAAAAATCAGTTTCAAGAGTTTTTTTCCAGTCTTTAATAAAAAAAAAAGAAAAAAAAGAAACAAAGAGGAATAAAGAGCATCACCTGAGTATGCTTTGCTCTCCACACTCCCACTCCTTGTTTCCATCCATGTCACCATCCTCACAGCCCCAACAAGCAAAATGATTAAAGACAAATGGTTTCTCATGTGATTTTTGCCGAAAAACCTCTCATAAACTTGATATGGATCACAGAAGCCTCAACTCTACAATGATTAAAGAGTTTTGAGGGAGAAGCAGCTATAGGACATCCTGTAGCAGCCTATCCCATAGAATACCAATCACACCAGCAACAAGTCTTCACCATGATGATCCAGGAGCTCCAAAGCAGCAACATCAGATCTTCAAACACAGGTACTTCCAAAAACAAAGAAACCATTAGCAAACAAAAAGAGGAGGAAGAAGAATGTGATGCAACAAATATACACAACAACACCTCTGGTCTTCGACAACTGTAGCATAGCATTGAAACCACAGGTAAGTATCCCTCTCGCTCTCTCATATGCATCATGTAATAAAAAAAAATTGTAAGGGTTACAAGCTAGTTGGTTTATAAGTGAAAAGGTGGCTAGTTAACTTGGCCACCTTCATTCAGTCAACACATGCACAAATAGGTGTCCTCTCACACGTGGCTACAGTCAACTCAAAGATAGAGGAGTAGGAAAAAAATGGTTAAACTACGGATCTACAAGGTGGGAGCTGATTACGAGGAGTGGGAAATGATGAGGTGGAAGTGGGGACCAACGGTCCAAAAATGGCAACGTACCTTTGCTTCCAGCACACCACCTCACCCCGAATCACCATAAGAGGAAATAAAACATCATTCCCATGCATTCATGCATTTCACCTCCTTGAAACTCCCTCACTCAAGTCGCTCTCATACCCAAGAAACCCACTGGAAGAAAAGATCCATCGGTTCACTGCACAGGAATTCCTATGGGAGCATGCACATGAATTCCTATAGGATACATAGAGATTGCCTACAAGATACACAGAGAATGTCTACAGGATTGGCAGAGAAGAATTTAGAAGGGATATCATGGGATTTGGCCACTGCAAACAATCTAAAGAGGTAGGCTATGTTATTACATCCCTCTTTGCAATTAAATGAACTAAGAATACTCTAAATTTGAGTGAATTCAGCAACTGTGTGAAGGGAATTAAGTACACAGTCATCATTGTTTTGGCTTTGCATTTGAAAAATTCTTTCAACCCTCTCATTTTTTCCTCACACTTCACCAACAAGATGACAGGAGGGTTTAATAGGAGAGAGCCCACAAACACTGTTAGAATCCAACAACAGCCCCAAGTGCTTGAAATCTTCACAAGACATAATTGGATGGGGTTTTTCGAAAAATTCAAAGGGTAGGAAAATGAGGTGGCTCAAGAATTTGCTCTCTCCCTCACTCCACACACCAGAATCCATGCCACTGTTGTAATAAGGGGCCTCACTATAGATCTCACCCCTAAGCTCATTAGCAAAGTCACCACACTTCCCCTGGGAATACCATGAAGAAAAGAAGACAAAGGAGATAGCCAGGTTGCCAAAAGAAAATTATTTTTAGAAGGTGAGGAACCCACTGAGGACAAAAATGGATTAAGGAGGGAAAGTCTGCCATATCCATGGAATGAGGTAGGCTACCAACTAATAAAATACATCTCATGTGAGGGTATGTATAGTCTTATCGATGGCTATCATTTCAGGATCCTTGAAGAATTAAGATTTGTAGCAGAAACACCCCCTCATCAAAGGTTCAACATACCATACTTCTTGCTTCAATCACTCATAGACTCAAGCATCAAAGTGAAAGAGGGAAATTCCCAACAGTTAGCTCACCATGGGTTGATTAGGATCCTCATAGAAGATGCCATCCAGAACCTCAGAACTCCTATAACATGGACAATTTTCAGAGACATGCCAGTAGAGGATGACATCAAAGCTCTCACTTATGATGTTAGTCCTACTGTAAGTGAAAAGGAAGTAGAATAGGAAGAGGAAGATACATAAGAAGATAAGGATGAGATTGATGAAGAAGGATCTAACACAGAGGAACATGATGAAGCTGAAGAAGAAAAGGGAGAAGAGAAGGAGGATGATGAAGAAACCGAGGAGGAAATTAAGGAGGAAACTGATAGAGATGATGAAGATCTACAAGAAGAAGAAGACAGGAAGGACACAGAGGAAGAAGGCAATGGAACAGAGGGGACAAAAAACAAGGAGGAGTCACCTAGGGTGTCTCTAGGAGCCACTGAGATAGAGGCAGTAGCTGCCCTCACTACTCTCAGCACCCCAATCAAGCAAAAAGGAAAAAGGCAGAGGCAGACCCCACTATATTTCAGAACAAGAAAGAGCACAAGAATAAGACAGGGGAAGCCACAAACATAAACCAAAATTTCTATGGTGATCAAAGATTCCCCTACATAAAAAGACAAAATGCCTTCCCCTAAGTCCCCTATCACCTATGTGAGGAGGCCTACTACTATATCAACTTCCTCAAAGGGAAAGGAAATCCTACAAGATCCACAACAAAATCTACAGGAAGCAAAAAAAGTCCTATAGGATATTCTGCTAAATCTACAGGAGGCACAGAAATTGGAAAGGAAGGTAGGGTAGCAGCAAGAAACTAAAGAGGAGGACCTAGAGAAAAAATAACCCAGCCCCCAACCTAACCTGGACTCCTATTATTAGTTTATTGAAGGAGGAAGGGTCATACCTCGAAAATTTGCCATCCCACTGTTCTTCGAGCTTGAGAAGGAAAGGGCCAGAAATCACCGATGGATGCAGGTTGCAAAATCAAAGGGGGTGGAAGACATTGGGCACATGGAAGAGAAACTCAAATAAATGGGCAAAGAACTAAGTGGCTTGAGGGATAGAGAAGCTATAATGAGAAATTAACTAGAGACAAAAAATGCATGGCTGAGGGGACAACAACAGGAAAGAGAGAACTAATTGGCATGTATGTCCAGCCTCTCCTTGGAAGCAATCTAGTGTAGGATGCCAGCTAAATCCTATGCTCTCTACCTCAAAGAACAATGGTTGCAGTTTCAGATTAAGACACTAGCACAAAGAGGAACCATGCCATTTCAAGACTACAGGTAGTTTATTAATCTTTGTGATCAAAGTACATTAGAGGATAGGGCCAAAATGGCTGAGTTTTATTTGCACAATATGGCCCTCACAGACATGAATGTGTGGGACCCTAATGCCAAGATAGGAGATCTACAATTAATGACTTTGGCATCCTGGATGAACCATGAGGAGTCAAGAGCTGTAGAGATGAAAAGGATATTGGCAAGAGAGAAAATTGAACCTCTTCTGATCAGTGTTGAACAATCAAATCCCGCGACCCTCATCAGTACCCATAATTTGATTGCAAATGATCCTTAGCTAGCACCTAGATATCTTGCTTCCCAAAAGCAAGCAATTTCACATTTTGAGGACATGTTTAGGTTGCTATGAGATGATAGTATACATGCTTGCCAGAGGAGATGGAACACCTTGCCATATAGGTTAAAGATAAGAGAATATCACTTCCCTAAAATGTTGACAGAGGCACTCAACAAGACACCTATGTATAAGCAATCTATCCAAAGGTTGAAGGTCAATTGGATAGGCCTAAAACTCAGTCCACCATTACTCTTAGGGATGCTAGAAGGGAGAAAAGAAGAAGAAAAGAGGCAGTGGGAAGAAGTAGAAAAGAAAGCAGGCTTCTATGAATAAGAAGAGGAGACCATAGCAGAGGCATGGGATGTTAGAGAGGCTAGCAGAGTCATGAAGGATAAGGATATTGACTAAGTTGCTCAGTGGATGAGCAACACTTTCAGTAAGGGGTGATGATGAGCCTCATCATTGGGTAATTATATGGGCCTTAATTCACCTCCTAGCTTAGTCAAACCAACTATTCTCATAACTTATTTCATGCTTTTGATTATATTTTGTTAATGAGGTGAGTTAGAGTTGGATATTATGCTTTGTGGTCTAACATGCATTTAATGAGGTTTAAAGGAGAAAATCAAGGAATTTTGGCAAAGACCAAGGTCAAAACTCGAATGGGAAAAGGGAGATGGATTATAGGAGATAAATCTTCCCCATTTACTAACCCTCCATTTGAATATTCCTCCATCAACTCGGAGTGCAAACAACCAAATCATGAGGACTAGAAGGCAACCGAGCAAGTAAGAGATAATGCACCAGATTATCTCGAGTTTGGGAGCCAAGCCTCCCTAATTTTAAGGAAGTCATTGGGGACTTCAGATGTATAAGTAGAGAGGCCTAGGACCTCAGTAGGATTTAGATTTTTTATTGTAAAACTCGACTCTATTTTCGAGCTGCAAGACTTGTCACAATTCTTTTGATGTAATTTGTTGTTTGTTAATAAGAATGAGTCTCGTTTTGAGCCTGAGTTAACTCAGAGGGCTGAAGATCTTGGGTTAGGGCCCAACCTTAGCAGCCAAGGCTCCTCTTGATTGTACATGTATGTTTAGTTTAGATTCATAGCTTAATTGTTAATTTGATTATTAATTGTATTTCATTTACAAGTAGTGTAGATTAGATTGGTTGTGTGATAGTTTGCTTCCAGGTTAGCAAGGAGAAAAAGGATCACGACAAGGTTATTATCAGGTGTCTCAACCTCACTTCCTCCCTCTAGGACCATGACTTGAGGAAGGGACCCTTAAGCAGCCCCAAAAACACAGATTTCTAGTTCTTTTATGACCTTTAGAGTTTGTTGTATTTAATTCAGTATTTGGTTAATATTTCAAAGTAGATTTCATTGTCATCTTTTCCATCTCCATTTCTGCAATAGATCTCACTCATTATTTCATTCCCTTCAACAAATTTCTTCATGCATAATATAGGAAGTTGATTCATTAGTTCTTCTTTTCTAGTTTATAAAAATGTATCTTGTTACATAAATGTTTGGAAGAGACACATATTTTATGTAGAGCAGGTGCTTAAGGAGGAGACCAAGACTTCATAGCTAGCGGCCACCTTCCACTTCATCCACCTGTTGAAGCCCCGAAAATCAGGTCTACAATAGAGGGGATACCCACCCGATCCGGACCTTGGTTAGCAGCTCCTTTTTCGTTTGGTATAGTGGGTCCGACTGGGGATATGGGACCAGTTTCCCAATTTATGTGTGTGCGTGTTGAGAATTGATATTTCCTTTCTAATAATTTCTAAGTAAAATGATTTTATTCTAAATCTAATCTAACAACATGCAATTGTATTCTAATGAATAGAAATATCTAATTCTAAGACTAACCCGGGATTTAATCTTTCAGTTATGCGATCTAAAATAATTTCAAATGGCAATTGGTAATAAAGATCATTCAACTGCTATGAGAAAATAATTCAATAAAGATAAACCATTTCGTATAAAAAGTTAGACGAAACAATTGTGAAAAACATATCGCATAATAAGTTACTCATATATTAAGCACAAATAGAATATCTATCACCATATATAAGTGCCAAATGATAACTTAAGCATTCAAGCATTCAAGCATTCATACATAAATAACTGAACATGAATATCACCTTAACACATAAGCAGAAATCATTAAGAGATAAAAGTACCATTTATAACTAGTTCTACTCATGAGCTTCAACAATAATGATTTATCTCTTCTTAATCCAACATCTACTAAGAGTACGAAAGTGCAATTTCAGTAGTAGATATTAAACGCAGATATCAATAAATCCTATTCCATTCATTCATCAAAACCTCCTCAGAGGGTGCAAAAGTGCATGTTCTAAGGAAAAGTTTTTGACAAATTTCAGGACCCTTCTCTAAATGCATGAGAAGGGTTCAAATACTACTGGATACATCTAAAAATAGTTTATTAAAAAAATGTAGGGAGTAGTTTAAATGACCGTCCTCATTTCAGGCAAAAATAAAGCAAAACTAAAAGTAAAACTGAATCTAAAACTATAACTGACAACTAACTATCTATGTATCTATTCCTTGTAGTCGCAAGCCTTTAGCATTTGCTTGAGGAGAGTTGGATGGCCAACCTCCGAGTTTAGCTGTCCTGCGAAAACGGAATTGGCAAGTGCTGGTGCTATCTTCTCGGTAGAGTTAATGATACATTTGAGATTCATCACTGGCTGTGTGGTTTTACCAAGTACGTCCAGTAAGAATCCTAATTCAACTTGGTTAACCTTTTGATGGACTCTACTCTTTCTTGAGCCTTTTGTCTCGAGCTTTTTTGTAGATGTTGTACATTTGGTAGAAATTTACACACCACTTGAGGCTATCCCTGATAAATACCACTAGTTTTTAGAGTTCAAGTTTTGCCTTTCACTTTTAGCGTTTTTTTCTACAATTTTCTGGGCTTACAAGTGACTGAGCGATTAGAGGCTTTCCTTCTTAAATGGTTTTGCCTGGCTGTTATCGGGAAATCTAGTGTCTATGCAGAGCTGCTAGTCCCACTAAGATGGGTAGCTATCTTAGAAACAAACAGATGAAAGTTACTTTCGTTTCCCTTTACGAGAATTAGAAATGAGAGGAGCAAAGAATACCAACCTCAATCTTTCACTTGGTTCTCTACTTGTTCCTCCTCCTCTTTAACGGATCTTTGCCACTCCTCCCTTGACCACTCCGCTTCAAAGAGTACCTGTAAAGTAAAAGCAACATAATACCTTCAAAGTGCAGAAATATACAATTGTGAACAATATAGGATCAAATATATATTGACCACACACATGCATATATTAGCAAACACACAAGAATGTGGAGGAAAACTTGAATAACTTCATTGATATAGAGATTAGAAGAGAGGATTACAACCCATTGATCTGACCTAGCGTCATCCTCCCAGCATGAAAGCCCTTCTTCACCTCATGAAAAGCTTAGATCACCCAACACTATGATATTCCACCAGGAAACCAACATCACTTCCTTACAAGATACAAGATTCCAGCCTTTGGATCTTTTGGATGAGGGATCCATATATAGATGATTGCAGGGGGTGAGTCAGCTTCTGGGATTTTGATTAGCGTATTCTCTCTGATAGTCCTTGATTCCACTTGGAGATTGATGATCTCTTACTCATCCCTGGGCGAATTCAGAGAGGCAAGTGTCACAGGAGAAGTTTCTGGAAGATTCCATGATCATCCACCTTGCAAACTGTCTCTGCCATTTGTCTACTCTGCCCATCGCACCCTACAGAAGGGCTTTTCAGTATGCATCGCACTTTTTTCACTGAGCAGGTGAGATGCATTGCACCCTTTGCACTGAGCAATCTGTGTGGTCCTGTTTTGACCAATTCTCAGCAGTTTTCTATGGAGAACTTCTGGGAGATGATGTAATCACCAGACCTTGTTCCTTTAGGACACGAAACAACACTTTTAGGGACTCAGAAGCCCTTGATTTATGGACATATATGATTTGGGGTTGCAGTTCCCAAATATGTCTATAACACTAGCGATGCACCATTAGCACTAGGTGCTTATTGCGCATCGGAAACTGCCTCTGTTTCTTGATCCAGGCTTCCCTAGTGCTATTTTTCGCCTCTTGTGCATTTTTTGTTAGAGGATATAAACCTTAAATTTTGTGGAAAGAATGACTCCGTGAGTTCTTGGCTCTGAATCTTAAACTGTCTTTTTGTGATATCAGCACTATCCAGTACCCATTTGACCATGTCCGTGTATGGAAGAATCTTGGGCCTCGCTGTTATCCGGTGCAAGAACGAGCATGCTAGTTTTGTATTCGATGCCTCACATGAGCCACGTGAATCTGTAGTCGCTGTAACCTCCATTACTCTGGGATTTTCTTTCTCAAGTAGGCTATGCATGCTTTTCCAAGTAGTAACACTGACATCTCTATTACAGGTGGTGTTTGTGTACAAGGGCGTCATTTATTTATCTTCAGAACTCAGAGCTTTACCCTTCTTTCCCATAATATTCTGAACACTTCTATGTATACTTCTCTACTCTTCGCTCTTGCAGTTTACAAATGAGGCAAGAGTAATGATAAGGAAAAAGGTGATGGGAAAGCTTTAAATGCCAAAATCATATAAATATGTCACCCTACGTGAAATGGCTCTTCGATAAGATCAAACCCATATTTCATTAATGCTTACCAAGTAACTCATTAAATTAACATTAACGCGCATAACTGGGCATTGGTTTATGGAAAAACGTTTTCGAACGACGAGCCCTGTAGATCTGCGATAAGGCGATTTTGCAATTTGCTTCGCAATATTGTAGATCGCAATATTGCAAATCGCAATATTGCGGATCACAATATCGCTAATCCATTGCGTGTGGCAATCATCCATTACAATGTGTTTTCTGTGAAATGCGATTTGCGAGATGCGCCATCTCATATCAGCGGTTTGAGGCATTTCACCTTAAGTGATATTTGAGGCATGCGATGGGATGAGTGTCTTTTAGTGCATGATTTCGCATCGTGATTTCGCAATCTTAGGATTCCGCTTGTAGGAAGGCATCCATTACCTTTTTGCGATGTGACGCTTTTTATTGGGAGAGTGGTTTTATTCGAACTTTATCATAAAACTTAAGTATTTTTAGATTTTTCAGGTATTCTCGTAAGTTTATGATAGTAAGTTTTATTCAAAAAGGGAAAACAAGCACTAATTTATTTTTAAATTTTTTTTGAATAAGGGTCCCCACTTATTTAGTATTAGTGATAAAACTAAATAATACGGGGGGTTGTTGCTGGCCACAACAATTGGCGATTCACTTGGAAGAACCAGTTATCTCTGGTTTTCTTTTGAATTTTCTAAACTTCCAAAACAGAAAACTTTTCCAGAAAATCAAACTTTATTATAGAAAGATAAAGTACACCATGCTTTTAGCTATCAATGATAGTTTGTTTCTTTTATGTTAACTTTGGCTTTTTACTTCCTAGAGCTAGTCATTGTATTTACATCAGTGGCTACTTGGTTTATAAAGATAAAAACAAAGCCTTCTCTGTAAATCAGTTTTAAATATGCTCATTTGTCGTAGGTAGAGCCTCTGCTACTAGCAGGCGTTTATAGCCTTGATAGGGTTACCTGTTACCTAGCAATGATCCTATATCCTACTTGGAGAAATATACGATTTTCGAAGGGAAATCCATATCCACACTTATTGCTTTTATTTTCTTTTAATCCTTAAATAAAAATTCCTTGGTTTGGTAGCCAAATTATGACAGTGCCACTCACTTGATTTATAAATTTGCTAAGCAAGATGGCTCGTGATGAGACCCCTTGTCTTTTGATTGCAACAATCTCGAGTCATTGCCTTGCTGTAGTATGTAGTTTTGGCAAAGTCAGCAAGCTATAATATCTATGATCATGATAAGTCAGCTCGTGATGAGACCTCTTATTCTTTAAGTTAAAGTGTATTGCTGGATTATTCCTTGAAGCTCGTAATTCTCTAGGTGGGGAGGAAGTCATTGTTTCCTTAATAATAGCTCTAGACGACAATTATAGAGTTTTTGGAAAGATCTTTTCTACAGAGAATCTTTGTTTTGTTATTGATACTTTTCATTTGACTAATAGAAAACAAATTCCCACTAAAGGTCACTTTTTATCAAAATTTATAAGGTTGAAACTAGTATCATTTTTAGGTTTATAGCCTTTGACTGTATCTTTGAATAATAATGGCCAATTTTCTAAATCAGTTGTATTTATACAAGCAAAAAAACAAAATCTAAAATAAATACTTGTCTTTTTCGTGAATTCCAAATGTAACCATTTACAACTTGTTTTATTATCAAAATAAAGAAAAACTAATTTACAAAAATAGAATAATGATCTCCTATGGAAAGTATTTTTTGAGGATCTACCTGTTAACAGGTAAAGACTCTTTTTCCTGTTAAATCATGTAACATAAAAGTAGACGGACGTATTGTTTTTGTAATTTGGAAAGGGCCAAACCACATTTGTTGAAATTTCGTATGTTTGCCCTTTTCCTCATGAGCCTTATCCCATTTTAAAACTAGATCTCCAATCTCGAAGTCCTTTTTGGATATCATGTTTGAATCAAAAGAAGCTTTTACTAATTATTAGTGATGCGCATGAGTTATTTTAGCCTGTTCTCGTTTCTCTTCTAGCTTAAGGATTTGCAGCTGCCTTAGTTATAAGGAAGAAGTTGGTGTTTTGTCAATAAATTGAACTAAGGCCAAAGAGGGAATCGCTAGATGAGTTGGAAGGACTACTTCTTTCCCATAAACTAAATTAAAGGGAGAAGTGCCAATGGAGGCTTTCTGCGTTATTCGGTCTGCCCATAGAGAATATATGAGGGATTTGTGCCAATTCTTATGAGTTTTATCAATGGTTCACTTAATGATTCTGATTAAGTTTTTATTCATTGATTCAGCTAATCCATTCCCCTGTGGGTAATACTTGACAGAGTATTTAAGCTTAAAACCTCTTTTGAGTGAAAATTCAGTCATAGCATTGCTAGAAAAATACGATGCATTATCAAACATTAAAGCAGAGGGTAAACCAAACCTGGTGATTATAAACTGATCTATGAAATCAATGATGTGTTCAGCATTAGCTGTCTTGAGAGGAACTGCTTCTACCAATTTAGTAAAATAATCTGTAACTATAAGGATATACCTATGCTATTTAGAAGAGTGAGGAACAATCTCACCTATTATATCCAATCCCCATTGATCAAAAGGTTGCTCAATATTAACTGGTTGCAAAGGAAACGATGGTTCTTTTGTCTCCCAGCAGCAGTTTGACAAACTTGACATTTCCTTACATAGCTATGCGCATATTTGAATAGTGTAGGCCAATAATAGCCAGCACACAAGATTTTATGTGTGGTAGCATCTCCAGCATAATGTCCACCTGCTGGTCCATCGTGGAGTTCTTGCAACACCTTTTCAGCTTTAGATTTCTCAAGACATCTAAGGAGGACAAAATCATAATTCATCGTAAAAAGTACATCGTTCATGAGCTGATATTGCTTAGCCTTCAACCTTAGGGCTCTTTTCTTTGTATAATCTATCTTTGAAGGAGCATATCCATTCTTTAGATAAAATATGATATCAGTGTATAATGATTTAACATCGTTTAGGCTTACCTCGTACATTTGTATTTCTGGAGATGGTATTTTGGAAATAAGCGATGCTCCAGCCAGCATTTTGCAAAATCCTTGACCTTTTACAATATTTGCTGGTTTAATTTCAGCGTCATATTCTTGTAAGGTAGTAACCCAATTGGCTCTTTTCTCACCCATATCTTTCTGTACTAAAATATTTCTTACCGCTGGAAACAATACTATGATTTTTGCATGGGTTTTAAGCAGAAAGGGTCTGAAATGTTTGATTGCTTTGAAAATAGCATAAGCTTGTTTCTCGACATTTGAATAATTTAATTCAACCCCTTGTAGATTTGAACTAAAAAAGGCAATTGGGGCTTCCGCCTTGTCTTGATTTGCTTGAGTGAGTATCGCAGCATATGATCTATCAGAGGCAAATGTATACAAAATGAAAGGATTGGAGAAATTTGGAGTTGCTAAAGATGGAGCATTAACAATTGCTTGTTTAATCAGATTGAATGCTTCATATTCGTCTTGGCCCCATTTGAAGATTGAATTCTTTTTAATCATTGCTTGTAAAGGAGATACGATCCTTGAAAAATCTGGAACAAATCTCTTCACAAAATTAATCTGGCCAAGGAAGGATTGCATAGCTTTCTTGTTGTGAGGCAAGGGTATTTCAGAAATCTCCTTGATTCTGTTGGGATCAATATGGATTCCAGATTTTGACACTATAAATCCAATAAGTTTTCCTTCCCTTAATGCAAAAAAGGATTTTTTTTGGGTTAAGTGAAATTCCATACCTTTGGCAACGTTGGAAGATCTGTTTTAAATCTCTGAGATGATTACCTTGTTTTTTGAAATATACAATTATATCATCCAAGTAGATTACTACTGATTTGTTTACTTATCCCTTAAATGTGATGTCCATGGCCCTTTGAAATGTGGCGCCAATGTTGATTAGACCGAAAGGCATCTTTTGATATGCATAAGTACCCAATTTGGTTCTGAATGTGGTTTTTAATTGATCATCGGGATGGACCAAAACTTGGTTGTAGCTGGAGAAACCATCCAAGAAGGACATTAATTCTGACCCTGCAACTGCCTGTAATATTTGCTCCATGGGAGGCAAAGGAAAATTATCTTTTTGGCAGGCTTTGTTAAGATTTCGAAAGTTAATGCAAATTCTAATGTCTCCATTTTTCTTTCTAATGGGAACCATATTGGAAACCCATTTAGAATGTCGAATGGGAAAAATGATTTTGGCTTTCAATAATTTATTGAGCTCAGATTTGATCTGGTTTTCTAGATTAGGATGGATCTTTCTCAGCTTTTGCTGGACAATTTTTTCATTGTTTATCATTGGGATCGTATGCTGAATGATAGAAGTGTCGTAAGTCTTAAGTGCATCGTAGTTCCAGGAAAAGACACTTTTGTATTGTTTCAAGAGATGAACATACGCTAGTTTTTCTTTAGGGGCTGGCCAAGACCTAAATTGATATTCTACGACTTGATATCAATTCCTAGATTTACTAATTCATAGTTCAAAGTTGAACTTTGAAGTTTTGAATTGGTAGATCTTTTGAATCGATCTTTCAAATCATATAGGTCTTCCAATTTGACTACTGATTTTGGCATAGCATTATTAGTGCCATCTTGTTGCAATTGTTTGTCAAGTTGGTCCTCGTCAATTATCTGATTGACAAGATCAATATTCTTTGCCGCGCTCATTACTATGGGCCAATACAATGGTTGGAACCCCTGGTATTCTTTAACCTTAATTTTAAATCCCATACACGCTTTTACATATTTGAAATTTTGTTCATATGCATACGCCCCTTTTATTCTGTGTACCTGCGTGTATATGCTACTTGGACTAGGTTAAATAACATATACAACTTAAAACATTCTCCTTCCTCAATTTCTTGATTCTGATTTGCAATCCTTTGTCTCACCATCCTGTTCTTTTATGCCATTACTTGGTTACCTCTGAATATACTTGTTACAATGTGAGTTGCCATCACACGTCACTTCTTAACTGATTCCTTTGAACTGCGCTGCATTTTTTCACATTTGTAAACATAACTACCATGCATTCTGTCACATCATTTTTATATCTTTATTAAGTAGTCCATTCATCAAATAGGTTGTCATTAAGAACAACTCATCAGGTTGGTTTCTTATCAAGGATAACACTAACACAATCTCCCTGTGTCAAACCTTTGACCATTATTCTGTTCCATCATTCTGTCACCTCTAATCTGTCCTGTAGATTCATCTAGTTACCATATACTTTTTTTATTACAAGTGAGTTTCCATCAAGGATAACACATGAATCATAATGCCAACATGTTGGCCTCGGTTTTCCCAAAAAACATCGTTTAGGGCCTCAAAATGGTTCCGAAAGTTCAGGGCCTCAAAGACTACCAAAAATAGTAAATTGTGGTAGAAATAAGAAAATTGAAAAACTGAAAGAAACAATCGTGGGTGTCCAAGTGGAATAGGTGGGTGGCTACCAATATGCACCTAGATAATTCCTCCCCCCTTAGGAAGAAATTGTCCCCAGTGCATTGAGTTCCTCCATGAGATGAGGAAACTTCAGCTGAACTTAGTCCTTAGAGAGCCACTTGCCTTGGTGAAGCAGTTGGCCTGCTTTGAAAACTTGATATAGTTGGATCCTTTTATGTCAGGTGTTCTTGATCCACGTGTCCATGATCTAATTAGTTGTGGCTTGTTCCATGTAGTCTAGATTTAACTCTGTAGGTGTGAGTTGTTCTACAATGCCTGATGTGTCCAACAATGGTAGGAAGTATGGTCGAAGGCAGTCCACATTGAACACTAGGTGTAGGCCAAGGAATGGGGGAATGCTAAGTTGAAATGCATTGTCTCCCATAGCCTTGGTAATGGTGTAAGGACCATATCCGAGTGGTTTGAGTTTCCAATAGGCTCCGGTAAGGCGTTCCTTCTGCAAATGTAACCAAAATTTGTCGCCCACCTAAAACTTGTGTGGTAGCCAATGTTGATCATGCCGCTGCTTGTACTTGGCATTAGATTTCTCTAGAATTTCATGGACCTGCTAGTGGATGTGTTGGATGTGCTCAATGAAGTTGTTTGACTTATCGGCTTCGAATTGGACATGAGTTGAATCTGCTTGTGTAGTTGCAGATGGTATGGCCACATCAATGGGGCATAATGGCTAGAATCCAAAGCCCACCTGAAAAGGGTTGTGGTCAGTTGAGCTATGGAGAGCCCAGTTATAACTTTGTTGTACATAGGGGACGATCTCATCCCATGTGTGTGAATTTTTTGAGTTGTACATGCACAAAATGTGTACGATCATCCTATTGACGACCTCTATCTGGCTGTCAGTTTGGGGATGGAAATTTTTGGACTTAGCAAGCTTGGTGTCCGGCATCACCCAGAGACTGGAAAAAAATGTATTGAGGAACCTATTGTCCTGATCTAAGATGATAGACTATGGGATCCAAAATTGTACCCACACTGATTCAAAGAATATTTTAGCAGTGTCTTCTACTATGATATTCTTCTTGTAGGCCTCCATAATGGCCATCTTCAAAAATCTATCGACAACCACAAAAACATAGTTGTTGTCATTCTTAGTAGAAGGAAGGTCTGACATGTAATCCATAGAGATGGATTCCCAAGATTGACTAGGGGTAGGTAGCGGAGTATAGAGGCCTTGCTTCATATGGGTCGGTTTGGAAATGGCACAAGATGTGTAGGATTAGATGTACTTCCTGACATCCTGTTGAATATTCGACCAATATAAATACTTCTACAGTACTGCCACCATTTTCTCAACCCTGAAATGCCCAACGACCTTCCTGTAGTGCGCTTCCCAAATAATCTTGGCAGGCTCGCTTGAAGGAACACAAAGGTGTCCTAGGTGGCATAATAGGGCACCCTGGAGTTGAAAATATGGAACTTACTGACCCTTTAAGAGTGTTTGGTATGTGTGGCCTAATTTTGGGTTGCTTTTGTAGAGAAGTGGCCAATCAGAAGTCTCATTCTCACAAGAGTTTAGCACGATGGTTAATGCCATGATCAATGGTTGGTTGAGGACGTCTGCAACATTATTGGTGCTTCCCTTCTTGTACTTGATATTCAGATGGAATTGTTACAGGTATGTGGACCACTTCTGATGGCAATAATTCTGCAACTTCCCTTGTGCTTGTATGAATTGCAGGGTTTTGTGGTCTGTGTGGATGACCGTTTCTTTTCCCAAAATGTAATTCTCTCATTGTTGGTAGACCTACACAATGGAATACATCTATTTTTCATAAGTCAGATACTTCCAAACTGTGTATGAAAATGTTTCACTGTGATATGCCACTAGATGCCCCTCTTGCGTAAGGACTACCCCAATAGCATAGTCAGAGACATATGTCTCGATCTTAAATGGTTGTTGCAAGTTTGGTAGTGTGACCACTAGTGCATAACAGAGACGATGTTACAACTCTGTGAATGTCTTCTATTGGGATTCATACCAAAATAATTTTTCTTTTTCTCCTCCCTTGGTGACTTGACTCAAGGTCCAAGTGATATGAGAGAACTCCAATACAAACCTACGATAAAAATTGGCAAGACCTAGAAAGTTGTGGAGCTCTGTCAGAGTGTTTGGGGCTTTTCAATCCCGAATGACTTGGATCTTGGTTGGATTCACATGCAGCCCCCATTCATCAATAATGTATCCTAGATACTAAACCGGGGTCATGCCAAAAGTGCATTTCTCCAAATTTGCACACAGCTTGTATTATCGTAGTGTTTGGAGAACCTGTCAAATGTGGTTGAGGTGCTCTTCCCAACTATGGATGAATATCAGGATGCCATCCAATTATACCACTACAAATGATTTGGTGAATGGCCGTAATATGTCATCCATCAGACTCATGAAGCTTGTAGGAGCATTCATCAGCCCGAAAGGCATAACCAACCATTCGAAAAGGCCCTGCTTATCTTTGAAGGTAGTCTTCCACACATCAGAGGGTTCGATTGGTACCTATTGATATTCGCGCTTAAATTTGATCTTCCTAAAATATTTCCCCCCGTTGAGTTGGTCCATAAGGTCATCAATCCATGGGATCATGTACCTATTCCAGACAATGATCTTGTTCAACACTCGATAGTCAATACAGAGTCTCCAAGTCTCATCCTTACTTTGTACCAACATGATCGGGCTCTCAAAGGGTTATGAACTCAACAGGATGTGACCTTTCTGCAACGGCGCCTGAATCTACCTCTTTATTTCTTCATTCTCCAGAACTGAGGGCTGATAGATTGGTCCATTGGGAAATGTCACACCTAGGGTCAGATCGATGGAGTGCTTGACGTGATAGTGCAGAGGCACCACTGCGGGGGAGGTGAAAATGTCCTCGTACTCCTCCATGACCTTTTCCATATGTTATTTTCGTGTAGAGGGGCTCTTTCTGGAGGTCATGGCCACCATATTCTTCTTTCCCTGAGAGCGTATCATCAGGGAAAAATTCCCGATTTTGGAAGTGAGCTTACTACATTGTTCAGTAACTAAAGAGACTGCAGTAGGCGGTGCTACCTCCGGTATCCCATAAAACTTATTTCCCAAGGTAACAAGAGTAACGTGAGGCCTTGACTCATACACAACATGTTGCTTCCACAAGTATGGTTGGCCTAATAATACATCACAAACATCAAGTTGAGCAACGTCACATAATACCTCATCTGTGAAGGGCTTGATGCTGTATGGAAGGCAACATTGTTGGCTCACATGAAGATCCTATCCTTTGTGAAGCAACTCGATGGTGTAAGGTTGCGGGTGTGTTGTGGTCAGTAAGGCCAACTGTTTCATGACCAATGCTGAAATTAGGTTCTTTTGGCTCCCATTGTCGACAATGAACTATAGCGGGGAACCCTTTACCCACATCTGGGAGTGGAAGAGGCACTCCTCATCCTCTCGATCTTTGTGTTCCTCCTTCTAGATCTTTGTGGTGGCAACGGTGGCGTTGGGATCTGCATCAATAATATTATTCCCATTTTCATTCCCCTTGTTGGGTTCTAACTCGGAGTCAGAACATGCATCTCATTCCAAAGCCTTCAGCTTGGCTACCGGTGACTATTTGTCCTGACACTCACTTGTGTTGTGAGTGGAGCTCTTATGCAACTCACACCACTTTCCTGTGTCCTTCATCAGCTTCGTGGTGTTGTTATTTTCTTATGACTTTGGTGGGTTGTCCTTGGCTACCCTACCTTGGCCTTATCCTTTGTTCTGCAGTTTCGGGGCACCTTTCCCTTGCTTCAGATTCGTAGATGCAAAGTCTCGCTTCTTTTGTTTAAACTTCTGCTTGATCTTGACAACGTATCGATACGTCGTGCCAAGTGAGGAGATGTACAGGGACTCCATCTCATCCTGGATGTACCTACGTAGGTAGCCATGGTACATGAGTACCAAATGTTTCTCATAATCCTTAATACCCAACTTTCTATGAAGGGTATGAAAAACATTGGTAAACTCTGACACATTTTAGTCTCTTCCTTGCCACACCGTGGTCTACTTTATGTATTTATCCTCATATCTCACGATAGGGTAGTACATCTCCTTGATGGCATCCTAGAAGAAATTCCAAGTTGGTGTGGCTGAAAACAGTGAGGTCATACTTTCATCCTTCTACTCACAATAGGTTTCCCACTAGTCCTTGACATGGGGGGCAACTTTGAGAAGAGAAAAAATAATCTTTTCTCGACTGGAAAAATCATGAACATAAAAATATCCTTCTAGTAGATTTAACCATTTATCTACGGTGTCTGCATCTATTTGGCCCTCAAATATGGGAATGTAAAATTTTACTTGTACCTTAAAAGGAGTGGAGCCTCCAAAGTGGCAGTTGGATGTGGATGCACCGTCGGTGGGCAACTATTGAAGGATCTGGGCAAAGTTATCCGTCATCACATTCCTTTGTTTCTCAAGGGCCTCCTTGAGAAATATTTTGATAGGATCTCCTACTCCCTCTTCTTTCTTTTCTTTACCCATGGGAATCCATTGGGGTTTGCGAGGTTGATCTTGCAAAGGTTCAACCAGATCAAAGCCTAACTCTTTATATCTCAACTTCGTTGGAGACATGCAAATAAAAATAGAGAAAGAGAAGATCACTTTGATACCATTGATTCAGATTTAAGCAGGAATTCAACAAATTATTGATATAACCATAAATACAAAGATGTAGCAAAAATAACAGTTCATTTCATTAATCTCAAATACTGAAATATGCTTACAAACAGAATGGAAATAAGACTAGCTTGGGTGATGGTAGCTTATCTCTGAGAAGAGATGTGCCAGCTATATGCTATGAACTATGTTACAATGAGGCTCAAAGGCATATTTATTATGGAAAACCCTAAACATCCAAATGCCTAACCCTAGGAGATGAAGCGCCAAACTATGGGCCCTGTTTGGGTAAATTGGTACATCAACTTCTCAGGGTCATAACTTTGGCATACGATCTTCATTTTTCAAGTACAATACCTTGTTAGAAATATTTATCTGAGTAATACAACTTCTGAATGGCCAACTTCAATCAAAGCCCCATGTTGGCCCTAGTGTTTCCAAAAAAAGTCGTTTAGGGCCTCAAAACAACTCTGGAAGTTCAAGGCCCGAAAAACTACCAAAAATAGTAAATTGTGCTATAAATAAGGAAAATAAAAAAATGAAAGAAACAATGGTGGGGGTCCAAGTGGCATAGGCTGGTGTCCATCAATATCCACTTGGATAACATTTCAAGTTGGATTTCACCCTGATTTCTTGTATGGTGATATCAATGATGGGTAGTGTGTCATATCTCGACAATGGAGCCTCATTCCATATGTCAGGAAACAAAAAAAAAACAGTCACTTGGAGGAGAAGGACCTCTAGATGTACATCAATATGGAAGATGATGGAAGGCATAACACGACCGAAATTGGTACTATTACTTTTCAGAGGGAGTCTGGTTCTCCTCTCACATTAAAATATGCCATGTATGTTCTGAGTTTGAAGAAGAATTTTGTTTTAGTTTCTATGTTGGAGGACCATGGCTATGATGTGATATGTAGCAAAGGAAAGACTTTGCTTTTTCACATAGCCAAAGCACAAGTGAAGAAGGTCTAGGTTCGAGTGAAGAGCCTCCAAAAATTGGATGTAGAAGATTGTGCAACATTGAGTACAAAAGCAGAGGGTTCATAAACGAGACATTGGTGAATTGTGACATAGAATATTGGGCCACTTGCACCACAGAGCTTTGAATATCATGCAACATATTTCTATTAGGACTTCCCAAGGGTGCACTAGAGAAGACAGATACATTAAAGGGTGTGCATTGGGGAAGTACACCAAAGCCACCTTTCATGATAAGGACAATCAAGCACAAGTGATCCTTGAAAGAGTTCACTTAGATGTGTGTGGACCATTCTCGACAGCCTCCAAAATTAAGCATAGTTATTATGTAATATTTGTAAATGATTTCTCACATAAGTGCTAGATTTTATTCATGCATAAGAAATATCAGACATTGTCTAAATTTTGTGATTTTAAATCACTTGTTGAGAAAGACACTGGTAGGAAAGTTAAGGCTCTCAAGAGCAATAATAGTGGAGAATATGTGTTGAGTGAATTCAAGAAATTCTATGCATCAAAAGGCATTCAATGTGAGTTAATAGCACCCCATAACCCACAACAAAATGGGGTGGCTGAAAGGAAGAACATAAGTATTGTGGGAGTTGCATGGGTGATGTTAGATGATCATGGCCTACCATTGCACTTGTGGGATGAAGCTTGCAACAAATATGTATATGTGTAGAATAGGAGTCCTCATTGGATTCTCAGGATGAGTACACCAGAAGAATATTTTCAAGTAAAAAACCACATGTGGCACACTTCACGATATTTCGTTCATCAATTTACTGTCATGTTACAAAAGATGCAAGGAAAAATCTAGAACGGATAGCTAATTTGGGCATATTTGTGGGGTACAATGATACACCTCACAACTATCGTGTGTACCTTCCATCTCACAGAATGACAGTGGTTTTTAGAGATGTGTAGTTCAATGAAGAGAAGGTCATGAGATCTTCCCTTGAGAAGGAGCTTTAGTTACATGTAGATGAGGAGCTTTTAGCTCCAAAGGAAGAACCTCAGGATGATGTGGAGCAGCCACATGTAGAGGAGTAGATATTGGAAGCACAAAACCATGTAGAGACTTATAGATATGAAAGGAAGTGCATCAGAGAAACTGACATATGGATGCATGATGCTAGAGAGACTGTGGGAGCACCCACATCACAATGTAGGTAGAGGAGGTCACCAGATCGATACGCTAACTACATGGCTCTAATGAAAAAGAGTGTAGAGATATAGCCATCCTCATTTGAGGAATTAGTGCAACAAATAGTATGGGTTGATGCCATGGTAGAGGATCATGACTCCATTATTAGAAACAATGCTTAGGAAGTGTCCCGAGACCAGCAGACAAATTAGTGGTGAGTTCCATATGGCTTTACAAGGTAAAGTAAGAAGTAGATGGGAGTATCGAGAAACACAAGACCATATTCGTTGCCAGAGGGTTTTCTCAGGTGGATGGAATTGATTATGAGGAGACCTTTTCTCTTGTAGCAAGGTACTCTTCAATTAGATATATTCTATCACTTTTAGCGTAGATGGGTTGGAAGATAAATAACATGGATGTGGAGAAAACATTCCTCAATAGAGTGATTGAGGAAGAGGTGTACATTAAGCAACTATAAATAATTGAGACCTTCAACAAAGAGTCACATGTGTGCAGAATACAACGAGCATTGTGTGGATTCAAATAAGCACCCCGTGCTTGGTACATGATGATGGACAATTATTTCACTAGGTTGGGCCTCACCAAAAGTGAAGCAGATGCAAACCTTTACCATATTGTGGTTAAAGGTAAATCATCCATTATAATATTATATGTCAATTATTTAATTCTAATAGGTGATGAGAAGCTGGTAAAATCTTGCAAAGAGGATGTTGCAAGAGAATTCGAGGTGAAGGACTTGGGGTTTATGCTTTATTTCCTTGGTATGGAAGTATGGTGAGGAGATGAGGAACTGTTTGTCTCTTAGGGAAAGTGTGGCAATGATATACTAAAGAAGTTCCACATGGAGACTCCTATATAAAGGAATTTGAGGGAGGAGACTACTTCAAGTGAAGTAGTGGAGGCTACTATTTACAAGTATCTTGTGGGTTCACTTATGTATTTGGTGAACACATGACCGGACATGTGTTTTGTAGTTAACTAACTTAATCAAGAAATGGTTAAGCCAACCAAACTCTATTAGAAGGCAATTAAACATATGTTGAGATTGATCAGGGGCACCATTTAATTTGGTATTTAATACAAACGGACAAAGGGAGTGAAGATGCAAGGATTCAAGGATGCAGATTGGGCAAGGAGTCCATTAGATAAGAAGAGCACATCAGGGGGAATCTTCAGTATTAGGTCAGCAATAGTTTCTTAGTACAGGAGGAATCAGAGATCAATTGCGCTTAGTTTAGAAGAAGCATAGTACATGGTTTCTATTCAAGCGACTTGTGAGGCTATCTGGATGAGGAAGATCCTTGTTGGGCTATTCAGTCAGCAGATTGATCCTACAGTGATTTACTGTGACAACCAGAGTTGTATCAAACTCTCCAAGAATCCAAATTTTCATGATCGGTCCAAGCATATCAACATCTGGTATCACCATCTATGAGATTGTGTGTATAGGAGAATCATGTTGCTGGAGCACATTCCTACAAAGGAACAAGATGTAGAAATCTTGACTAAGGGATTGTTAAGAGAAAAATTCAAGTTCCATAGACGAAGAATTGGGGTATATGATAATCCCTTTCTTGTTGAGAGGGAGTGTTGAAAATACAATAAGAAAATCTTGATTTAATTTTGTCCTTGAATTAAATTAGGAATGAAATTGTAATTCCACATCATAAGACAATTTGTGCAAGTTAAGTTACTTTTACTTAGTTGGCTCAGTTAATTTGAGTTGAGGGTGTAACTTGAGTCATGTAGATTGTCTCCTACTTTATAGGAGCCTTGGTTGAGTTTATTTTGAGTTGTAGTTAATTAATTCAGTTTCACTTAGCTAAAGTTAGTTAAAATAGTTCCAACTGATGGAGGAACTAGTAGGAGGTTAGACAGTGGGGTGTTGCTTCATGTTCTCAACAAGTTAACTAATGATTCACTTATAAATAACTCACACATGTCAAATATGAGAGTTACCCAGTTGATATTGGAGTTCAAGGGAAGTGTACTATCATTTGTATAATAATCTAAATTGCACCGGTGGTGCATGCAGTCAGAGGAAGGTCTATGAGGATTGCGCATTTATCAAGGAATTTCCCTAATTAATAGGGGGATAATTCCCAAGGAAACAACACAAGGGAATAAGGACTTGGGAAAGCAAAAATTTGGTTAAGTATTGGCCTGGGCTTGTCTAGGAGGTTGTGAGACAGATGGGGATACTGCAAAGGTTTCTGAAACTTGAGCAAAGTAATGTAATCTTCTCATACTTTTTAACTAATGCGATATTCAGATAGCAGGGGTTTTTAGTTGAGGATTTCCCCAAGAAATCATTGTGTAATGTGTTGATTGAATTCTTTCTCTTGTATGCTTCATGATTTCTCAATCGTTTAATTGTTTCTGTTGATGAGTAGTGTAGATTCAAGTCTATTGTTTTAGTAAATTACAATTAGCAGTTTGAATCTACAAGGAATTTCTACAATGCCATCTTCTTGGTAGACTTATGATCTAACCCTAACACTAGTTTGAATGACTCACTATGTTGTTTGGCTAGTTGAATTCACTCTTTGGTGGCTGGATACTATGAACTAAGCTTTAAACCCTATCATTTCTCCTTCTTCCACGCCACTCTTTCCTTGGTGTCTAGTCTTTATACAAAGCCTCACTCTAATACCATGTTAGATTCTCTAAAAACTCAACCAAATAACTTATGAAAATAACAAGTAAATGAATGAAAGTAAATCTTACTTCTTTCTAAGAGTATGTTGAATTTTTCTAGCTAAATCTACTACGAAAATAAAAAAATAACCCATAAATAAAAACACAGTTACATCACCATAAAAACACAACAATTTTACCTAGAAACACGGGAAAACCTGCTTGTCTAGTGGCTTCTATGATGCCAACCTCAACAAATATTCTTTAGAAAAAAATTACAGAAAAGGAGGAATCTATTCGTTAAGATAAGTCTGTCCCAGAAAAATAATACAACCTTTTTAGAAAATAGCCTAGCTCACAACCCCCCTATGCAAGTCGTCTTGTGCAAGTTCCGTACAGGTCGTACGACCCTTATGCATGCATTTTCTGCACTATTTATGATTGTTAGACCCTGCTGTTTCATTCTAATTCTCTTGTGCTCTCTTTCTCTGATGCCCTAGCATGCTACTAAAGCCTTAGTTGCACTGAAGTTCTACTACCTTCTTGCTAAAGCTCTTACCAAACTAATCTAATGCATACTAACTCCATACAACTCCTTTTCCCCCCTCGAATCGAACTAGGCCCACACATTTGATCTCAAGGTTGAGAAACAAAATATCCAAGGGATAAGATCAATTTGCTGCCCGCTTAGGATAATTTAAAATTTTACTAAGTTAAACATTGGAGAAAAAAGTATTCTTGGCTTTAGTGGTGTTCTGGTAGGTCCCCTAGCAAATAGGTGCATCTCTAAATTTAGCTGGACCACTTTCTCTCTAACTTGAATGGGAAAATATTGATCATCAAATGGATTTTCTAATGATTTATTCTCAACAACAGAATTACAAGGGTGTTTTTGCTCTTTGGAGCACTACAAATCATTGTTGTCACACTCTTTTAAAACTCCTGAGTCTTGCCGAGTCATCACTGTAAAAATTTACTCCTATAGACTCTTCTGTAACACTCCCCACTTCCCTAGACTCCTCAAGAATTTCAGATGTGTGGAAATATTATAGGACTAGAAATATCATTAAATTTCTTATGGATTTCCCTAAAGGAACCATGTTCTTGCAATCCATTGATGCATCTTCGCATGTAAAGGATGCAAATTTTATATATTCATCTTTGGATGATGTTGTGGAAGAAGTTGGGGTTAAAAATGTTGTCCAGGTAATCATAGATTCCAATAAATTATATTCTATTGTAAATAATATGGAGCTCATTAAATGATATCCTATTGTAAATAAAATGGAGCTCAAATCAATGTAAGGATTTTTTTCCATCAACCATGTATTGATAGGGAATCCCTCTAATCTTAATTGAACATCTTGTGAGAGGAGGAACTGAAGGTACAAGCAAGTGTATGTGAGGCTTCAATCATCCCTCTCTTTTCTTTTGTATTCTTATGGTTTTATGATAGAGTGCCTAACATTTTTATTGTTGGAAATGATCTCTTTCTAGGTCAAGTATCCGTACATGATAAGGGACTACGTGTGAGGTTCTAAATTATCCTTATCCCTTAATGTCATCTCGAACATTGGGGGAGTCTTCTACTATATATTTTATGTTTGCACATGTAAATGGCTCATTTAATAATATATGAGCTTGTCCCATGGCATGGACACTATAAAAATTGTCTCTTGAATTCATGTACATCACTCATAAAAAGACTCATTTTTATTTTATGTTTACATATGATTGTATTAGTTTCATAAATTGAGGGTGTTGGCTTAAAAAGAGAAAGTGATAAGCTTGTAATCCAAGTTCATGGAAGACAAAATCATGACAGTGGTTGCAAGACAAGTGGACCTATTTTAAGCAGTTGGAGAATGGAGTAAACATTGAAGCAATATTTTTTATCTTGTGATATGTTTTTCCATCTTTGTTTGAACTCCAGTTGGTATGCAAGATTGGGAAGAAGAGTACAAATTGTATTCATTGGTATCTGAAAAGATTAATGCGTGTGATTGAAAATACATACTCAAAAGTGGACTTTCTATCTTCTTTATTTTCTAAGGATAGATTTTGTTGTTGCATGGAACTAGATGGATGTATTAATGTCCTTAGAAAGTGTATTTTGTATCATAGTAGACTTGAAAAGGGGGGAGAAGGATCAAAGGCAATGGATGCAAATAATTTATTTTGACTTTTTTCAATTATAATTTTGAACCTTGTGAGGCTTGCCAAACTAAAATGTGTTGTATTCAAATGTCTCTTATTAAAATTCAGAATAATAAAATAAGGGATTTGGATTTGACAAGATGAGTAACTAAAGCACAAATTCTAGAAAGAAAAAATTACATACGAATATAGTGCCAGGTGGTTGATGAATTTACCCTTTAAAATGTGGAGGGAAATCTTGATCTCTCTATCTATGTAGATTGTAAAACACGAATGTTGAAAGAAAAATATGCACATAGGTACAGTGCCAAGTAATTGATGAATTTACCCTTTAAAATTTAGTTGGAGGGAAATCTCGATCTCTCTTTTTTCCACACGACTCCCTTTACTCACCATTTTGTTTCTATGCACAAAAAATAAATGAAAATATCCATTGCTCCCTCCTCTCGCCCATTTTATGTCAAAGCTCATTTTAGGACAAATTAGAATTTTATAGTGTAATATTTTTATTACTGATTTTTTTTGTTCACGATGAATCGAATTAACCGTATTTTTCTTGATTCTCCATTTAAAAAAAATATTAACTATTTTTTTAATACTTGATTTTGAAAATTCATTAACCATTTTTTTAATACTCTATATTAAAAAAATAATTATGTGTGCATTGTTTTGCGGAATTTACGACTACGGATGAAAGTATCATCCCTAGACATAGTGGCCTAATCTACGAAAGTAGAGATTCTGGGTTCGATCCCTAATGGTGCTGCCAATTTTTTATGTAGAATTTATGACTACAAATAAAAGTATCTTCCCTACACCTAGTGGCCTGGTCTAGAACAATAGAAAGTAAAGAATATAAATTTCCCTTTAGATAAATTAGAGAAAGGAAATAAGCTTACTTGGAATTAACCATAATTTCTCCTCTCCTCTCGGCTTGTAAGCTCCAATCATAGCTCTTATTTCAATAATTAGGATCTACAAATCGATCAACACAAACCAAAGATCTACGATATCTATGTAACATTATCCAATCACTCTATTCAATGGATCACCAAAGCATTGAAATACATGAATGTAAACATAACATAACACATATAGGGAAATGATATACTCTTTGTATTAATATGAAAATGAGAGAGTTTACAACAAAGAATAGAAGTTGATATTGTAGAGGTCTCCCCAAGTTGACTTGTCCTTCCTTATCACAAATAACACCTCAATGTCACCCTAATGCATGAAGATGATGACTCTCTTAGGTTTAAAGAAACAACGTGAGGGTATAATTAGTATCCAAAAGCCAACTTTGTTGTTGTAGATGAATGTAAATTTATTGGAGAGTGTGGTATTTTAGCAATTCTTATCCATTTACCAATATAGGCATGAGATCCAATTAAGTGGGGAGTATGAGCTCAAGGCATAAGAGGTCAAATCTCTAAGGTAGGATTAGATATGATTCAAAGCTATTATCCAAGGTAAATAGTTGAAACAAATCCTGGAAGCTTCTAGAAGAGGAAGATTCAGGATTATTTTTAATTTTCTCGAATTTCTAGAATCACGCACCCCCAACAAGGGACAATCTATTGCTAATCAACATTGATGTAGAACAGAGCAACCTGGTATTGATCTAGGTGGATATTAGTGGCCACCTTCCTATTCCACTTGGAATCCCATCATTGTTTCTTTTCTATTTCCATAATTGTAGCACAACTTATTATTTTTAGCAGTTTTCCGAGTCCTAAACCTCTAGAGCCATTTCGAGGGACTAAAATATGTTTTTAGGGAAAACTGAGAGACTACAAAAGTGCCAAACTAGTTTACTAGTTTTTTTTCGACCTCCTCTTCAAGATATTTGAGAAAAGGTATTATGATAGAGAAACAATATTGTATGCCAAAGTTACAACCCCGAGAAATTTACATTCCAACTTACCCCAACAGAGTCCACAAGCTTTTGGTGCTTCATCTCCTAGGGTTAGGTTTTTGGATGTTTAGGGTTTCTCATTGTTTCTAAGTAATAAAAAGGCCACAAAACATCATTGTAACACAATATAGAGGCATGTAGCCACCACATATTTTCTTGGAGATAAGCTACCATTGCTTGAGCTAGTTTATTTCCATTATGTATGCAAGCATATTTCAGTTATTTGATATTAATGAAATAGAATTTTATTTATGTTGCATCTTAGTGTTTATGTTTGTATCTATATTCTGTTGTGTTCTTGTATAAGTATGTATCAGTGATATCAGAGCGGTCTACTCTTTCTCTATTTTTGTTTGCATGTCCCCAACTGTTACATGGAATTTGCATCTACGGATAAACACATCTTCCGTAGGTGGGTGACTACACCTAGAACAATAGAATGAAAGTAGTTTAATCTTTTCTTATAGGGGATAGATGAGATGGAGGAACTTACTTATTTCCTTTTGCTTCCAAAATCTCTTTTGAATCTCTCCTGTCGCTCCCACTTGAACTAAATCCGTTCAAAAGGTAATTGCATCAAGAGAAACAGAAATAAGAAACAATCAAAGCATACATGAACTATCAACCATAAAATAAAGGAATCGATTACACTGAAATGCATAATCATCACATATATGAACAATCATATGAGAAAAGGAATAAGTTCTTTATTAATGTATAAGGAAGAGTATCACCCAATATAGTTCGATTCTGTGCCACTCCTCCAGCATTAGTCCAAACCTCGCCACATCAAAATCTCAACACTCCAGTAGCATAACATTCCTTAACGTAAACTCAAACCTCAAACAAATAGAATTTCCTTACAAAATTCAGATTCTAGCCCCTTGATCACTATGATGAGTGCTCAATTTATAGGAAATGGAGGTGGTTCTATCATAAATTAGGGTATTGAATTGCTTTCCAATCTTGGAGTTAGTTTCCATGGAGCAAGGGATGAGAGGATAGGAGCTTAATGGATCCTTAGCCCATCTAATTTTTAGCTCATAGGAGGAGATAAGAGATGGGAACCTTCTAGAATCATCTAGAATGAAGGAATATTCCCAGAACTCTATGCAAATTTCGCTCAATCTCACCCAATGCAGGCCACAGTGGGCCTGCTTGCTCTGCACCACACTGTCTCAAGGAATAGGATACACTAGTGTCCCAAGGAGGCAATTCAGGAAGGCTTCAGGCCGTGAAACTTTCTAGGAGGCATTCAATGAGTTGACTCCTCTAGGGCATGTAACGATTGAATTAGGGTTTGATGAGCCTTAAAAGTACTGATATGAATGTCGGGAGTGATGTGCCCAAATAAACCTATAACAGTTGCCTCCTAAAGCATGAAGTTGAAAATGATAATGTTGAGTGATATGCTTTATGATGTGACAGACAGGAACTGAAGTAGATGGTGACCTGCATCAATTACAATACATAACATCATGATATTTTGGATTGTTTCATGAATTGCTTAGGGAAGGCATACCAATAATCAGCATATAAACTTTCATTACATGTACGTAGATAGTCATCTACATATATAGACCCATGATCGGATGACCATTAGTGTAAAGCCTGTTGAAAATGCAACAAGATGATGGAGCTTAGTGAAAGAAGTCGCCTTCACTAAGTGGGCCCACTGGCTACTTTGGCACAAAGTCTATTTTTAGACATATGGATCATGGTCTATGAGTTGCAGGATGCTATTTATGGATGATTAGTCATGTTGGTAAAAATAGATGGACCTCTATTTTTAGACATATGGGCAGAGTCTATTTTTAGACTACCAGGCTAAAAATAGAACAATCGAATATTATTAGCTCTTAATAATATTTGGACTATAAACATTATCTTATTCTCTTGGAGCACTTCAGTTCGAGCTACAGATGTGGCACATGCAACTACCATAAGGAAATACGTTTTTCTTATGGGTTACTTGAGCTATTGCATGAAGGACTTAAGTTAGAACTCAAGTGATTGAGTTTGGTGGAGTTGAATGAGGAGTTGATGTTGTGTTCAGTTTGACTTAGTTGAACTAGTCGTATTTAGTCTAACTAACAAATACACTAGTGATAAGTGATGTGAATTAGTTATTAATTAATTCACTAATTATTAACTCATGAATCAACTGAGGAATACATCAGTTAACTCAGTGCATGGACAGTTCAGTGGAGACAACTGTTAGAGGTGAGTGAAAGGGCAAGACAACTGTCAGTTTTGACTATAGTTGTGCATGTGATTTGCACAATTAGTGGATTGAGATTTCCAATGAGGATTGCGTAGTGTAAAAAAAGGGAAAAATGAGTTTGGATCAGCCATTCTCATTCTATTCTCATGCAGGATTGCGCAGTGGAGGCAAGCAAGAAGCGGAGGAGATTTGAGCTAGTGATTGATTCAGATCTAAGCTAGTTTGTGTGTAACAGGTGGAGATAGTACTGAGTACTTGTGAGGAGTATTGTACTATGTATTGTTACATTTTCTCAATCAATATAATATACAGATAGTTGGGGGTTTTCAGCTGCATGCTTTCCCCGTGATATAATGTGTTGATATGTGTGATTGATGCTTCAATGTGCGCATGCGATTGTTTCTTAATTCTGAAAAATTGATGACAACGTAGAGGAGGTTATGTATTATGCATGATTTCGCAAATAGTGTATAATCAGGATAATCTCTGTGAATAAGTGTCATATTATTCAAAATTTCTACATGGTATTAGAGCTTTCTGATTTGTAGAACAAGTTCTACATGGTATCAGAGCTGGTTGATTTGTAGAAAAAGTTCTACAGGATATCAAAGCAAGGATTGATCATCAGATCTATTATTCAGAAAGTGATTACATTTTGTTTCTTCAGGCAGAGTCTGTAATCGAGCTAGGTAGCCTCTGGATTCATCCTTATTTTGGAAGGTGAGATATCTGGTGAATGCCTATACGGTTGATCTTTGTACGAGAAATACTTTGTTCTCACGAATTTTAGATCAGAAGCAGTTGAGTTTTGAGTTGGTGGAATTCAAATTTGCAGCAGTGTTTTCTTGGTGTCAAAGTTGAAATGTCTTTCAATGGATTGCGATTGGAGTATGCCCTTGAGGGCAGCTCGAATTATATTGCATGGAAGGACAGGATGGAGGCGGTGTTAGATGATAATGGGTTGAAGGAGTTCATAGATGTGGATGTCCCAAAACCTATTGATGCTTCTCAAGTCGGGGATTGGCAAAAGAAGATAGCAAAGTGTTGAGGGATTCTATTGGAGGGCGTGAGGGATCACATTGTGTCCAGCCTCCATGGAAAGGCTTCTCCATACTTGATGTCGAAAGCGTTGAAAAATCTATTTCAAAGCAAGAGCGACCAGAGGAAGTTGGCACTCAAGGATAAACTCAGAAACATAAAGTGTGAGAAAGGTGACAGTATACCCAAGTATATCACGAAGTTCACCCAATGTTGGGATGAGCTGGGAAGTGTGGAGGTGACTGTCGATGATGAGGACTTGGTGAGCTTGGCTCTCCTTGGTCTTCTGAAGATTTGGCATTCATATCAGGACTCTGTCAATGGTCGGGAGAAATTGCCAGGATGGGAGAGACTTTGGTTGGATCATGTGCAAGAGGAGATCAGGCGGAATACTAGGGATGGATCTTCATCAAAGGCATCTGATGAAGAAAATTGCACTTTAGCTGCCAAAGCAAATAAGGGAAGAACAAGAAAGCTTCTCATTCCAGTGCGAAAGGCAAGAAGCAGGACAAGTCCAAGGTGAAGTGTTTTCACTGTCACTAGCATGGACACTATGCCACAAATTGTCTGCAGAAAAAGAAAAATAAGCAAGCTGCTGGATCTGCATGGGAGAGGCCTTAGCCTCACAGTTTGAGCTGGATTTTTCATTGATTGCATGCTTGGTATCAAGTGTGATGGGATTGGTATGGTTCTTGGATAGTGGTGCGTCTTTTCACATGACAGGAGATCGAGATTTGTTTTCTGATTTGGATGAGAAAGATCTTGGAGTGCACATCGAGATGGGTGATGATGGTAGATATAGTGCAACTGATATCGGTACCATTTCATTTGAGGGAGTCTAGTAAACCCTTCATATTGAAGGAAGTGATACATGTTCCAGGATTGAAGAAGAATATTATCTCTGTGGCGATGTTAGAAGATAAGGGATATGATGTTGTTTTCCACGAGGGAAAGGCTTTCCTGCGTAGTAAGACAACTGGAGAAACCCGAAAGATAGGGGTTCGAGTCAAGAACCTTTATCAGTTGCATGTGGATGGCTGCGCAACAATGGCATGCAAGGAAAAAGGAGTGGTGAGCCAGGATGATGGCGAGCTGTGGCACCGGAGACTAGGCCACCTTCACCATGGAGCCTTGAATATACTACAACAGATCTCTACTGGGCTTCCTAAAGGCACTCTTGCACAGTCAGAACAGTGCAAGGGGTGTACTTTGGGAAAATTTGTGAAAGCAACCTTTCACGAGAAGGATAGTCGTGCCACGACGATCCTTGAGAGAATTCACACAGACGTGTGTGGACCTTTCTTAGTAGCTTCGACAACAAAGCACAGGTACTATGTGATCTTTGTTGATGATTTCTCCCGAAAGTGTTGGATCTTCTTCATGCAGAAGAAGAGGGAGACATACTCAAAGTCCTGTGAGTTCAAAGCACTGGTCGAGAAGGAATCGGGGAAGAAGGTGAAGGCTCTTAGGAGCGACAATGGTGGTGAATTCATCTCTAGCAAGTTCAAGGACTTCTGCAGCACAGAAGGGATTCGAAGAGAGCTCATAGCTCCCCATAACCCACTGCAGAACGGGGTTGCTGAGCGGAAGAACAGAACGATCGTGGGTGCTGCACGGGCGATGTTGCATGATCAGGGCCTACACCTTCACTTGTGGGCAGAGGCATGCAATACTGCAGTATATGTGCAGAGCTGTTGTCCTCACAAAATACTTGGCATGAGTACACCCGAGGAGGCTTATTCTGGTAATAAGCCTGATATTTCCCATTTGAGGATTTTTGGTTCTCCTGTTTACATGCATGTGACGAAGGATGCCAGGTAGAAGCTGGAGCTGACCGCAGAGGTTGGGATATTTGTGGGGTACACTGATATGCCCCACAACTATCGTGTGTATTTTCCAGACAGTCGCAAGACTGTTGTGCGAC
>APFE030904462.1:0-23280 GCA_000404065.3 Pinus taeda
CTTATCTCATTTTATGGTTAACATTGTATAACAAAAACATGCGTTGTGTTATGTAATTAATACTAACATGTAATATTGATTTTTTTTGTCAGAACGCTATAGGTAATGATTGCCAAGACGATGATCCAAATTATGTTCAACATATATCAGGAGATGATGAAGATGATGGTGGTGAAGGAGGAGATGATGATGATAGTTGCAGTGTTGGTGATGATGTGGATCAGAGTAATGAGGATGGTCAAGATGATCATGAGGATGATCTTGGTGGTGGTAGCTAGGCATGCACATGCATTGTTTTTTATGAAGAAATTATTGTGTAGAATGACATTGTTATGTTTAGATGGGTGTTGTGAATTTACCCTATATCAATGAGACATTTTGATTTTGTAATCATACGATGAGTTTGATTTATGTATGTTGTTAATTTATCGTAGAATAACGATATTCATGAAATATTTTGATTTTTTAATCATATTTGAATTTTACTTGTTTTGATTAAAAATAATACTGATTTTATTAGTATTATGTTGCTATTTTATACATGTTTTGAAAATTGTTAATGACACATTGTTATTTTTTTGGATGGATGTTGTCAATTTCTCTTAAATTTCTTTACAAATGATTTTGAATTGTGATATCTTCTTTAATGATATTTAGAAACTATCATATATTTCACTATGAATCTATAAAGGGGGTCATATATGTAAAGAAAAATATACTCTATATAAGAAGTCAGATGCGGATGTAACCATGGATGCAAAATTGAAAGTAAAATTGGATGTTAAACTAGGAATTAATACAAAATGCAAACAATTGACATAAAAAGTGTTTTAAATTAGAAGTGAAAAATTGTGCAATAGTTGACACAAAGAAGGGAACAAAACATGGCATACAAAAGGATATCAAATTGGGCAAACACAAGGACACATAAATGGGCACCAAATTAGATGCAAAAAAAGACAACAACTAGATGTAAAATAAGATGCAAAGTTGAGCGTTAAAAAGAAGCAAAAAACGTGACAAATTAATATGCCAAATGATGATGCAAATAATGGTGTAAATTTGGGATGCAAACTTGGGTGCAAAAAAGGAAAAAAAAAGATGTAAGAAAAGACATAAAACAAGATGCAAAATGGGGCTGAAAAAAGGTGAAACCAAGGATGCCATATTGGATGTAAAAAATTATTCCTAATCACATGCAAATTTAGGCTCGAACTCAGACACAAAATTATATGCAAATGTGGACACAAAATGAGGCAAAAAAAGATGCAAATTTGGATGGTGAAAACGATGTAAAACTAGACACCAAAAAAATGCAAAATTGGATGAAAAAGTCGGTGTAAATAATGGTGCAACATTGGACACAAGTAGACACAAAAAAATGGTGCAAAAAGGGGCATAAAATAGCTTAAAATTGGATGCAAAACTTGGTGCAAAAACAAATACAAAAGTAGACGTAAAAAATGACTCTAAATTGAATGTACCATTAGACACAAAATAAGATGCAAAGGTGGACACAACACATGACCCAACATAAGATGCAAATATAAATGCAAATTTGGATGCTCAAAATGATGTAACATTAGATGCAAGAGATGGTGTTAAAAATGATGCAAAATTGGATGAAACAAATGACGCAAAATATGGTGTAAAATGAGATGGGAAAAATGGAGACAAATCAAACGTAAATGTGGATGTAAAAAATGGTCCAAAAAAAGATGCAAAAATGGGCACAAAAATGGATGCAAAATTTGGAGCTAAATCAAATTCAACACATGGTGCAAAGATAGGCACCAAAGCTGGTGAAAAAATAGAAGCAAAAACTAGTGTAAGACTAGATACAATACCTGGCGTAAGACTAGATGCAAAAACTGACACAAAATGGATGCATAAAAAGACGTTAAATTGGATTCAAAATACAGTGTAAACTCGATGCAAATGATGGTGTAAAAATGGAAGCAAAGAATGACACAAAATAGGAAGCAAAAGAGAATGAAAAATAGATGCAAAAAATGACACAAAACTTGAAGCAAAACCTGTCATAAAATAAGATGCAAATCTTGGTTCAAAATTTGACGCAAAAAATGATGCATAGTTTGGTGTAAAAAATGATGCAAAATCTAGCGTGAAAAAGGATGCAAAATCAGGTACAAAAAAGGACGCTTTAAAAATTGTACAATAGAGCCAGATTTAGCGCCAGGTTGCTCATCACAATTACAAAAAAAATGCACTAAAATCTGGCGCTAAATCTGGCGCAAATTGCTGGTTTTGTTGTAGTGATAATAACACATTTATATCAGCATTGACTATATTTATTGACTATTGGAAGAGGTTATTGACTATGTTTAGGTAATGGTTGACTTGATTTGAATATGTTTGTATATATTTGACTAATGTGGTTGAATACATTTGATTATTAATATTAATTAAAAATACTAAAATGAGATTATGTTTAAACAACATTAGTTTAGTCTCCACATTTTTCAATGTTTCATTGCAACATTTGATAGATTACAATGCAATGTAACATAAACAATATTAGTTATCATTAATAATTTATTATCAAAATTAAAATTAAGTTTAATTAGATCATTTTTTAAATATAAATGAGCACAAAAAGTATTATTTTCATTAAAATTTTTAATCATCCACAACTTTTTATTTATAAATTTAAAAATCCTAATTATATATTTAAAAAATACACCTATTTACCTATAAAATAAAAATCCTGAAATTTACATGTTAAAATATTACATATTATACCTAGATGAGATAATAAAAACAAATAGATATTGAGCAACATTTCCATTATTTTTATATCTCATTTATTATTAATTATTGGCTATCCGAAGAGGTTATTTTAAATAGTTTTATGGTTAAGTTGGGTTGTATGTTTCAGAGTTGTTGTGGACACAATTTTTTTAGTTAAAAAAAATATCTATTTAAGTATGATTTAAGGCACACATTTTTTTAAAAATGTAAATACCATATGTTATTTTTCATTGTTTTTTTTTTAAATTGTATTTTGTATATATATATATATAATATATAATTAATATAAAAGACGAAATAATTTTTTTTACCATAAAGACTTATTTTTTGCCTATGTGTTGATATGGACATAAACTAATTAACATAAATATTCAGATAGTTTATTTAAATCTCTTGTTCAAATATTTTTGGACAGTATAAAATTTAAACATCCAATTCAAACATTTTCAAATATTTTCTTTTCGCTTCTAATTATTTTACGACATATTCATTTTTTTTAATTATAGCTGACATTATTTTTCTAGCGGACATTATTTTTCTATTTAGAAAATGATTTTTATTTGTTATTTTCATTTCAAATGGGAGGGACAAACTTACACTTATTGTCCAATTCACACATTTTTTTTTACTTCTAATTATGATGCAGGTGCATCTCACCCTTTTCTTAATTAAAGAAAAATCCAAGTGGAGCATGAAGACGTGGACCAGCGGAGCTGAATAAAGGGAAAAAACAGATAAAATCTCCCTTAAAGCAGTTAAAGAAAAAAAATTAAAGAGATAATGGATAAGACTAGATAGACTTCTTATTATTAATAGCCATGCATGCTTTTTGGAGAGTTTTTGTGGAGAAAAATCAGAAGAGGATAGGATCGGTCCTTCATAAGACTTTTTATATAGATGTAATGCAATAGGGGTGTAATAGATATCTTATTTTGTGAAGAAAATTGTGAGTGGGCAAGATGTAGCCGAGCATGAGTTCGTTTTAAGGCTGAAAGGCCTTAACTTTGTAATTGTTCCGTAAATATATAAAAGTGTGTTTATGTTGTGTGTTAATTGTATACGCTATGTGTTTTGTAAATGAGTCAAAACTTGTGTTCTCTAAATAAAAATGGTGTTGCAGGCACTCGACGACGGTTGCATGAATGTTCAAATGAGAGCAAGACAGACTATAACGGTGAATTAATTAAAAGGCTTCCCAAAGATTGAGTGGGCCCATAACCCACAGGTCCACGATCAAGCTTTGTAAAGAATTTGGGATTTTGGGCAACCCCCGAAATCTCATTTTCATCACAACTATATATAAGTTCTTAGTTTCACTTCAATAATTAAATAATTGAGTGATCCCCTATAAGGTCTATCATAATCTTCTATTCATTTATTTATGTAAAATAATACTTCTAGCTTTCAATATTATATTAATTGACATTATCTATTCTCTAGTAGAGACTTTAATTCAACATATAATTATACAAGTTGAATCAAAAGAAGTGGCCTTAATCCCTATCCATGCATGACACATTATTTCATATACTTACAACTCTTTTCTTCATATCCATGTGCTCAATTAAGTTATCCATTATCCATCATAAAGTAATCAATTAACCATCATAGGAATTCGACTATAACAATCATTATAGTCATAGACCTTCATTAGATTGGTCACTTGAAAATAATTCAATATAGGCATGCAAAACCAGTAATCTATATAGTTAATTCTAAGAAATTCATTTTCAAAATTCATTAAAACTATAATGCCATTAATCTATTTCAATTTCAACATATAAAGTAGAACATAAATTACTCCTAAGCATAGTTAATGTTTGGGGAATATTCAAGAACATAACACCCTCCACCCAATATTGATGTAATATCTTCTTGCATGAAGGAATCAACAACCACTTAGGTTCCTAAGTATTTTCTCTTATAGATTCATAGCATCATATTTTTAGCAATTTATTGATTTAATGTCTTCCGTTCTTTTTCTAGGCCTCTTTGTTTTAGTTTTCAAAAAGAATTATTTTTCTTTTCTTTAAAGCACACTTTTCTCTTCCACTATGATTTATTCTACTTTTTACCCCCACTTAGCATTTCTCTCCACCTAGGTGATTAATATAATCTTCCTCTCCCATTATCTTAATATTTTTAATCTTTCCCCTAAGGATTTTCAAGAGACTTTGAAGGTCAACCTTATAGATTTTAACCACTTTGTAGCTTTTCATGACTTGGAAAGAAGTTTCTAGTACTTTAGTGCTCTTTCATGTATATTTGCAAACAATTTTTTGTAATTCAATAAAATATAATATAATTACATCATCACATGCTTTCCATTTTAGCTTACATAGCCATTAAGTCCAAGAATAGTTTCAAAGTATAAAAAGAGCCATTGTCTCAACAAGAAAAGCATAGGGGTGTTATACCATGTGTAATTTCATGGTTTAAATTGTGTTTTTGAATGCATAAATCCATTTAACCCATGTGTAGTTTGCATGATTTAGTTATTCCTTTATTAGAATTTATGATTTTAAATTTCTTGAAAAACTTTAAATCACGGTAACAACTCTTGAGATAAGGCTTAGTTGGATATTCTTAATCAAATATGTAAGTATTAATTTATTCTTATGAATGAAATATTGTTTATTTCACTTAGATTTTATTTGAAAATATAAGAGGTGTTATCAAGTGAGCAGTCAGCCTACCCTAGTGTTAGGAAATTAATTAAAAATCAGTTGGAGTCGAAGAAGAGATAGTTTTTGAGGTGATGATTGTCACAACCTAAACCTGAGTCTTGTAAATATTCCTAAACCCCAAAATTGTATGATGGGATAAAAATGTCATGCAAGGGTGAAGGAAGAGATAGATTTCGAGAGAGAAAGGAAATATGGCAAAATAGAAATTCAATTATTGAACTAGTTGGACACTCCTAGGGAAAAAGGAAGAAAGGTATCAAGTGCTAATTAAGATTTCTATCACAAGCTAAGCATGAGGCTTGGGGGTTGTTGTTAAAATAGTTAATTTGGTTGAGAGAAGCTTGCATGATCCTGTTATATTTTAACATATTCATATAACAGAACAGACTTCTTGGTTCAAAATTCATTAAAGATTATTAAATTTTTGATATATATTATGGTTGTATGCATAAGAAGGAGAGTATGCATAAGAGAACATGGTTTATAATTTATTAAATGGGTTCTTTTCAAATAAATAGACAATTTTTTTTCCATTTAAATAATGTGAATAGAGTGGAAAACTAATCTTCGCTACATCATTAAATAAAGAATTAGTAGCATTAGCATAATGTTAGGTGAGTATAAAAGGAAAACAAATTGCTCACCCTTCACAAATTTAGTTCCTACTTAAGGTGTAAAAGTACTCTTAAGGAGTAGATGAAGTAACTCATAGTTTAGAAGTGTAAGAGATAGTTCCCTTGGACCAAGAATTTTCTTAGAAGTAGTAAGAGTTTAGCATGGTCTAGGGCTAGTATGGAAGGTTTAGGGTTATTAAACTTAAACAAAGTAAGGATAAGAAGAGGTGAGCCTCAAGGTATAGTGGCATTTCTCCATTAGGAATACAATAATTGGATACCTATTGTAATTCCAAATATGTATGGCAAGAAATAAAAAGAGATTGTTTATACCACATAGTAGAACTACATATAGCTTACATAGACATGAGACCAAGAAATTTCATAAAAATATAGCAATATCTAAGGGTGAAATCTTCTTTATTTCTTACCCGAAATAGAAATAGGTTGACTAAGCCTCATATATCTGAAGGAATTTTTCAATTCAAGAAATAAATTGAGAAATATTAGATTTAAATTATATTCTTGTAATAAAAAATATATCATCTATAGAACCTAATAAATAAAATACTCAAGAAATTTTACATTACTACAACCAAGTTGTTAAGAAAACATCATTATAATAAAATAGAATACAAGTAACTCAATTATATGATGTAAGAGAGGACTTGTAGAATAATACATGTATACTTAATTATTGTTCAAAACTTAGTAATAGAGACTTTTCACACACTAATAAAATTGAGTAACAATAGAGTGAGTATGAGGAATTAAATATAAACATTTCAAGAAAAAAATTAACCAATTTGTGGTTGTGGCCATGGTAGGCTCGAGAATGTCATATGATCATAACATCCTCTAACAAAAAGAAAAAAATAAGAGTTTAGGGGATATTGCTGTACCTGTAATTAACCAAGGTATACATAATCATAAGATATTTTCCATGCTAACATGAAGATAACAGTAAAAGACTAACTTGGAGGAAAAATAAGGAAGAAGACACCATTAGCACGTAGGAACTAAATTTAACTACAAACCTTGAGAAAAATTAAAGGATTTATTCCTTATATTAAGGGATTTATCCCATATATTATCTAAGAAAATTGGTTAAATGATAGAGAGATAGTGCAAGAACGAAATTGTTGTGAGCATTGTGGAAAGGAAGGATTTGAAGTAGTTCACATTGTTAAAAAAAATCATCCAATATAAAATTTAAGAAAAATAGGATAACCTTAATAATTACCTATAGGGTAACAAAAGCTTATGTGTGTGAAACCAATATTTAGAATAATTATTGATAGGACCATAAAAACACCAAAGTAGAGGGGAAATTCGAGACTTAAGTAAAAGTTAAAAAAAAAAAAAACAAACTGATAAATAAAGGAAATGCAAATAAAGCAAAAGGATAAATGTGAATTTATGGTGAAATAATTGATAATAACCTTTGTATGGTGAAAATTAGTACCAAACTTAGAGCCAAAAACGAAATTACTCTCTCATAATGAAATTTGGCATTAAAAGTCAAAGATCTCATTGAAAAAAGTGGGGAAAACCATGAAACATTAAAAAACTTGGGAAAACCATGAGACATTATAAGGAATGGCCAGATCCACTTTTGAGTACCCCGGACCTGCATAGAGGATACAAACTCTGTCATCTATTAAAAGCCTTTTAAAAATCTTAGAACGCAATTGAAATAAGGAGCCTTAATGGAAAAATCTAATATTTTTTTTAAGGTTGGCCATTACGTGTAGCATTAGACTGTTATTTTATTAAACCACCACTTAGAACCCCCAAATTTCTTCAATCAAGCATGTACCTTAGAAAGGAGATGAAAAGTGTGTGAGTAGAGCATATAACAGAATGTTTAAGGGTTTGAGAACTAAAGAGGAGGAAAATCCCTTAGAACTTGGAGAGTGTTCAATTAGTAAACTTAGTAATGTGAATAATGGAGGAGGAAAGGGGTAGTGACCCTAACCTTGTATCCCACCATTGGATCTCTAGGCTTGATCTATCCCATCACTTACTTACAAACCACATGGGCCAAACAAGGTGTCATAATACAAATAGGACATGAAACCATATATCACATGGTACACCACAACATAGTTGGACTGTATTGATTCCTAGCATAAGGTTAAGGTGGTAGTGTATCTATTATGTTTACCTTACTTATGACAAACCACATGGGCCAAACAAGGTTTCATAATACAAATAGGACATGAAACCATAAATCACATGGTACACCACAACATAGTTGGACTACATTGATTCCCATCATAAGGTAAGGTGGGTGTCATGATACAATGATGCAGGGCTGGCGTGCAATACCTATCACCTGATGCAAGCCAAGCCTGCAATACCCAGGATCTCCAATATGGCAATTACAAATTCGGATTTAACGCAGCCAAAAATTAAAATCCACAAGTTGTGTAACAATTATTCAAACACATTGATTCATTCAAACTTGTTAATTGACCATTCATGCCTTTCACATGGAATTAACAATTCTTACATTAATATTCATACTTCCAGTGATATAACTTCATAATCAACAAATCATTATATACATATATCATTTAAAACAAACCAATTTACTTACAAAATGTGTTGGCGAGATAAGTAGAATTTATGGCCCTTTACAAACTGCCCGAAGGCTCCCAACCAGAAAATTCTCACACTCCCTCTCACACTCTATCTCTCTCTGATCCTCAATGTCTTTGAGGATTACTAAATTATAAAAACTAAGCATGATCTAGAATCACCCAACTAAAAGCTCTAAGAGTCTACATGCAATGCATACACATGGTAAAAGCATCTTGAGGCTTTTTCCCATCTTTTTCCATGTTCTAAAATAGAAAATCTTTCCCTTATCCCATAATGATCCATATTCACTAACTTATGCCTAAAAACACTCCCTATTTTATTAAAAATAACAAAATATTTAAAATTATCACACCCGTGCATCATAGAAATAGGACATGGAAACATAAATCACATGGTACACCACAACATAGTTGGACTACATTGATTCCCATCATCAGGTTAAGGTGGTAGTGTATCTATTAGGTGTATGGGATATGAATTGAAGGGTAGTGGGTAACAAATGAGTTATAAACCTCCTTTGGTGAATATGATATTAAATGTAAGGTTCTTGGTATCAAATGTGTTATAAACCCCTTTTCTTATCAAATTTCCCAAAAGCCACATCACTATTACCCCGAAAACAGGGAAGAATTCCCCTATAGCTTATCATATGGGTCAAACAAAAATCCTAGCATGGCTTGAGGATAATAAATCTACTTAGATTCAAATTTTTGTATCAACAAAATTAGGATTAGAGTTCTCGATAATAAGGAGAGTTAGCTTTAGAGTTCTAGATCAAGTAGTCTCATTAGAGAGGAAGTGGAACACTTAATTGCTAGTGGGAATAAAGTGTGAGGTTTCACATAGAATTGGATCGAAGTTCTTCAATGCCCTTGTGAATTCATGACAACAAGCACAATGGGAATTTGTTGAATGGGATATTGAGGGGAGATGTGAAATCTTGGCCATGGATTTCCCTTGGCATCCTCACACTAGTGACGTGGTAGAGGTTCTTTGCATATCTGTGTAGAACCCTTGTTCAAGTATAATTTGTGTTGTAGACAAGGAAGGGGTCTCCCTTGTGAATTTAGTCTATTTCCTTATATAATATGCATCAAATCCCCTCTAGTGTCCAACTCTTCACTTGGGTTTGTGGTCGGAGGGAGTGGGAGAATTTTATGGGTTCACAGGTGGGGGGTATTCTTTCTACTCCAAGAGGATAAGGTGGAGCACCTTCTACTTTGCAATTCTCTCATGTAATTTTGTGTCCTTTACGAGTTTACTTGTGCGTGTGTGGTTTGACTTGCATTTCAATTCTAGGATAAGGTCTTTATGAAGGCCTTATTTGTGGTTCCACCTGGACCCTTGGGGTCACTCCTGCCCAACCTTTCCCTCCTAGTAGTCTTAATGACCTACATGCCATAGCACTGGGGCCATCTTTGTAGGGGGTAGCAATTAACTATGGAGGAGAGTGGCATAATCTCTAAAATCATTAGTATTGAGACACCTTTGCTAGCACCTAAACGGAGGAGGAAGCTTCTATCTCTCGTGCCAACACCTTGGACCATTTGATTATGCCAACTACCATGGATTCTCTTGAGGCCTAGTTGCACAACATTGAGGGGAATATGGATATCATGTGGGAGAAGAGATACTAAGAGTGAAACTAGGTGGTAGTCTACATCAACTACATGAAGCACCTTTAGAATGAAATTCTAGACCATCTCTACAACCTTAGACTACAACTTCCATGCCCCCAACCCACCTCCTTAATATCTTGCCTCCTGCTCTTGTTTCTCTTGTGTTTTGCTTATTTAAGTCATGGCTAATAAGCCTATCAGAAATCAAGACTAAACTTCTTTGTCCTCTAGGCCAAAGTCTTGTCTGAATAAAAGAGAGAAGAGAGTATAGATAACATGGTTTTCCAAAAGGCCCAAATCTAAAAGTCTAATAAAAATGAAAATGAGGGAAAAAAATTTATAGAGATAATAATAATATAATGAAAATTTCTTGGTCCACAAAAATTCCATCAGAATTATTATACATGTCTTTAATGGTAAGGTATACAATATCTCTAAAAACAATAAATCTTTTAAATATAAATACTTATAAAAAGTAAAACTACAAACAAATTAATATAAATAAATAAATAGCAACCTAACTATATATCTAGATCTGAATTACAACAGAGAACTATTGAACTAAGCTAATTTTTTTTTCAAACCGAAAAAATTCTCAATAAACATCTATTATCAAATAATACGTAAATGAAGTCAACAAGATTCTGTTCAGCCCTAAGGAATTTATGAGAGTTTACAGTGCCAGATTTTATGCTTGCAGAGGGGGTTCGGTGACCAAACTGCTATTTTTCCAGAGAGAGTGGGGATGGGTGTTGGCCCAGGGGACAGGTCTGATGAGGACCCACACACTACGGCATGTAATGCTTCTTCGATACGTCGATTAACTCATCGAAAGTCTGCACTCTTGTCGGCATACAATTTCGATTTGAAACTGGAATTGTAGGTACGTCCATTAACTCATACGGCATGTAATGCTTCTTCGATACGTCGATTAACTCATCGAAAGTCTGCACTCTTGTCGGCATACAATTTCGATTTGAAACTGGAATTGTAGGTACGTCCATTAACTCATCGAAACTCTGCACTCTTGTCGGCATACAATTTCGATTTGAAATTTGAAATGAGTCTGCACTAGACTCATGGAGAGGCTCATACCCCAATGAGAAACTGGAAATGGCACTATCTGCCGCGCAGCCTAACATATTACAGCTTGATTGCCCATCCTCGATCTTCTGATTATTCACATTATCTTTTGCAGGCTCCTGCACGACCGAGAAACTGCAAATACCGCTATCATTGATTGCTTGCTCATACTGAATGTGCTGCTTAGTTTGCTTCAGATTTTGAGTCTCTTGTTTATCATCGTAGATTTTTCTTCTTACTTGGGGCGCTCTAGCTCTACCTGCAGCACGGGCGGCCACCTTTATACATTGCTTTACTTGCGCTGGTCGTACTACTGGAAAATCAGCATTAGGAATCGAATGGGGCATACCTGCAGCAATCAAGATTTAAGAACTGGTTCATATTTCAATTTAACGAGTGAATATTGATCTAAAATGTGGCCTCTTTGTTTAAAGTAGATTTTAATGCCAAAGAATAGTTTTTATCGATTCAAATAATTATAAACTATCATTTTCACTAGATTTTTTAAAGGAAAGGTAGGTAGAGGATATCGAAGAACATCATAGATGAAAAAAATGTGATACTTTAGGTGATCTAACTATAGTCAAATTTGAATAAAAAATAAATCTTAACATTAAATGTAATACAATCAAACAATTTACTCAAAACAGAGACAGGAATATGGTTAACTTCCTTCTTCCTTGGCAAGTGCTCAATCCAAGAGCTTACTTTCATTAAAAATTGCAACAGAGACTGGACCTTTGTGTTTCATTGCCTCATTGAGACTCAACCCTTCCCCATCATATGGTAATTGTTCCAGATCAAATTTTTGTGCAAGTATTCTCTAGGGAAGATTCCATTTATACAAGTCTCCATTAGCATAATCAAAGGCCCAGTTCTTTTGATAAGGATCTGTGGCAGCCCAAATTTCTTGATCAATTCTGATCCAGATGCATCAATAAATTACTCTCATGAAATATTGTTCACTGGATACTTGACAACCACTAGGGTTTGTAGATGGTAGTGTAAATAGACACTGTGTCTAAAACATTCATCAACAATGAGAGAAGCCAAATATGTGCCTTAGGGTGAATGGACCAAGTTAATCCTTCTTTATTCTTTGCAGCATCAAATACAATATCCTTGAGAGTGTAGTAAAAATTGGGCAAAGGTATGATAGGAAGTTCTTGAGAAGGGGGCATGGTCTTCCTTTCTTCAGTTTCTTAAAAGAACCTATGCCACTTATTAATACTCTGTCCTTAATAAAGGGCAGTCTGGACTGAAATGGATGGTTTGACAAGGATAAAGGATAGTGGACAAGGAGGTTATGCTAAAGAGTGATTTAAAAAATGGTAGCAAAACTCAGATCTCAAATACCTCAAAGGTCATCCTCAAATAATATCAAGGGGAATGTGGAAAGGTAGAAATGTTCAAATCTTTGAAGACAGATATATAACTCTTTTTCAATGTGCCTTCCAAGGTCAGTCAATCTTCTCAAACTTCAAACATTTTCATCAACCCCTACAAGAAAAAGTTGATTCTTGCTCTTATGGACAAATCTGGAACATGGGATTACTTTGATGGATCTAGTCAAGGTACCTCCAAAATTAACATTAAGACTGGAATCAGACATACATGCTAGGACCAAGATTAAAGAGTTCCATCACTGAAATGGGTGCCCATTAATTTACCCATTTCTAAGGCCAACAATCAGAAATAAAAAAAGAAAAAGAAAAAGCTTTGCAAAATTAATACATACTTTTATATAGAGTAATGTGAAATCCTTTAGTTGTGGAAACAAGACGGTAGTGGGTATTTGATGATATAGAGAGGTTTATAATTTATTTCATTTGATGATATAGAGAGGTTTATAATTTATTTCATGATATAGATGGGTTAATAATTTTGTACAAGTGCTAGAACAAATTTATTTCTTTATTTTTTTTAATTTTTTTCAGAACATTAGTTAATCTTAGGTTATTCTTATTTTTCTTCTAGAGATTATCATAAATAATAATAAGTAGTAGACAACACCATACAACAATGCTTAAAAATAAAATAGAAGACACAAAAAATTCTAGGTGTAAAACCCCTTTAGAGTGGAATGCTTGTAAATAATGGTCTACTCTTCCTCCTTGTTCAAAGAAAATTGTTTACATCAGGATTTTAGGAAGGACTAGTCAACCCCTAATTCACAACCTATGATTTGTAAGACTCTACTAAACAGTACTATCCTATTGCAACTAGAAAGATGCCCCAAACCTTGGGGACAGATGAAGCCACAACCTCAACACTCTATTTACCCATTATTGTTGGGAATGATACTTAATTACCCTTGCCTTATTAATATAATACTCTTCTATGAATATCTAAAATTTTTTAATTCTTTTTAAGTGAAATTTTTTGTAATCCTCTTCTATGAATATCTAAAATCTTCACAAGCATATAAAAAACACAAGGAAAGGGTAATGTTTGAACCATGCATACCTATATTGGAAGACATCAATGAAGCTGAACGAGAAACTTCCTTATGCTCTTGAGCAATGAGGTTGGAAGCTTCTAATTCCCGACCCTTGTTCTCCACACCAATAAGAGGCCCTATGGTTTCTGCAGCCTTCCAAGCTACAGACTTAATGTTCTCGGCAGTTTGAGAAGGAGAACAGCTCTGTAATATGCTTTTGATGTCAGCATAATACTCTTGAAAGTTCAATCTATTAGCAGGTGAGTCTCCCTTTAAGAAAAGGAAGGCGCAATGGCAGCCATCTCTGCTGTCGGAAACATTCCGAGATGGACCCGATTTTCCTTACCGTTAGGTTTCCACTTGCTACTAGTACGCATCACACCTATGTATTTCCTTGATCCTCCTTCGTTAACGTTGACACTAGGGCCTCCAACACTAATCCCCGCCTCTGTCTGGCAGGCCTCTGGAATAAGATGAACAGCCACTTGGTTTCCTTGTTCTTCAGTGCTTGTGGGTTCAATATACGAACCTCCCTCATTACCATTGTGCGGCATATTTCCAAGAGCAGACTTGGAATCTCCGTTACAACGCAGAGCTAAATAAACGTAGAAAGCTACAATAGGGTATACGAACCTGTCAAACAGAAATAAACGTAGAAAGCTACAATAGGGTATATGGAGGCAGTTCAAGATTCACAAGAATCCGAGGATCATTCTATGTAGAGCAGATAGAATGAATCAGAATAGGTCCGAGATTGTCTGACATATTGATATGATTATATATATAAAAGGATTGGCGACCTAGTTTTCGATCAGTTGTTTCAAAGATCCATATAAGATGTAGGGCAGTGAGAACAGGCCCTAGAAATACCAGCCTGGAGAGTTAGAGTCTCCATGCTATGGATATGGAGTATACCATTTACGAGGGGGCATTGACAAGAACGATTTTACGGTTTGAGTTGGGTTAACCTCAACTCGTCATGAATTTGTTAAAGGGATACGGAGGTTTAAAGGTTAACTTCAACTCGTCATGGATTAACGACCTTGATTGTTGCGCTTAATTGGATCTAGGAAGTAACAACCTTGATTGTTGCGCTTAATTGGACCTAGGAAGTAATGTAAATGCATCTTTAATAAATGATTAGGTAACGAGTGATATTTTATTAATAAATAATTTAAAGTTACTCTTCATTAATAGTTAATAAACCAAACAGTTATATTTTTTTAATTTATAAATATTAATATTTAATTATTTTTTGTAATTAAGATTTAAGATTATCTACAATTTTAAAATTAACTTACTTTAAAATTATTTAAATTGATAAGGGTATATTAAAGTTTATTTTATTTTTTATAATTACTATAATATAATAAATAATATCTATTAATTATTAAAATAATTAGTTTATTTTATTTAATAAATATATAAGTGTGTTTATTTTGGAATAAATTTTTTAGAATATTAGTTTAGTGATTGATGATTATTATTTTAAATGTAATTATTCTATTTTAACATTAGTTATGGTTTATTGGGTATGTAGTATTACTAAGTCATGATAGTAGTCCATGCTATTGTAATAAAAGTTGTTTACAATTTATGCATTTTATAGTAAAGTGAGCTTCTAGATAAAAGATTGAAACTATGCATTTTGTATGTTTTTAATTAAATAGATTTGTTTAACAAATGTCATGTGAACAAAAGAGTTATGGTATTTAGAGCATGTGACATTAAGAAGTCATGGCTTTGGCCCATGATATTATAACAAAGCCTATGGTCAAATTAAATATTACATTGCAAAGTGTTGGTCAATCGTCATGGTTAAGAATAATAATAATATAAAATATAGTTATGATTTAGTTAATTTTTATTCTTTTTTATTTTATTTTTGACAATGTGAAATCTATGATGAGATATGTGTTTGTTATTACTAAGACATGGAGTTGGCCCATGACATTATAACAAAGCTTATTCAAAAATTAAGGATATACATGATAAAGTGTTGGTGAAGCCTCGTGGTTAAGAATAATAATAATTTAAAATAAAATTATGATTGATTTAATTTTTATTTTATTTTGACAATGTGAAATATATCATAGAAAAATGTTTTTATTCTTATCAAATTCTACCCACATATTTGAAGAGGTGAAATACTTTTTGAAAAAAAAAAGTAAGGGAAAATAAAAATGATTGGACCCAAAGATTTACAAATTATATTTTATTATTTATAATGGAAGAATACTTAATATTTTTATTAATAAGATATAGCAAATTATAATTAGTGTTGCTATTTATAAATGCAAATTATTTTTTATTTTTATTAATAAAATTATGAATAGCCTTTAAGTGCATTTTTTTTGAGTTTAAGACTAATTTTCTAGTAAGAATCATCCAAAAGAAATTGTGGCAACATCTTGATTTATGTTGTCTAAACTAATTTTTGACTTCATATATGTATTCATCATCCCCATAAACCCTAAAGGAACTTCAAATGTGAAAAGTTCACCTATCAAAGTAGCTGATCTAGACAAATTATATGAATAAGCAAGAAAACTTTCCAAAAGGTTGCCCTTAATCACTACTAATTAAAATTAATTGTAATTAAATAGTCATAAATATAAAATAATTTTAACTCAACCTTACTATGTTATGGGTTAGGGTAATCTCTCTAGCTCTCATTGCTAAATAGCCTCCATGATTAAAAGGTCATGGGTCAATTATGGTGGATGAACTCGGGGTTAGGCTTAACTAATTGCCCACACTTTTTAGAAAAGAAATTTCAATATATATATATATATATAATATATTATATTAATTTAATAATAAGTTTCCATAAATGTTCCATATGATCTCATTTCCCTATTTTTTGAGGTCAAAGATCCACATAAATTGTAGGGAAGTGAGAACAAGGACTCTAAATACCACCATGGAGAGTAGTCTCCATGCTATGGATATGGACTATTTCATTTAAGAGGGAGCATTGAGAAGAAGGATTTTAATGTTTGTGTCACCATATGGAAATTTAATGATACTTCAACTCATGCTCGATTAACAAAATTGATTGTTGCCCTTAGTTGGACCTAGGAAGGAATGTAAATGGTTCTAGTTACTTCTTTAATTAAGGATAAAGGAAATAATGATATTTTTTTATTAATAAGTAATTAATAGTTATAATTATAAATTTCATTGGTTTGTGATCTTCTAGATTTAAGGGATTAATCTTCTATTTAAAAATAAGTTATTAGGAAAATTATTAAATTTAGAAACTATTATAAAGTTATTTATTTAATTTTTTTATAGTTTTTTTTTCCAAAGGAAAAAACTGTAACCTTTTATTAAAGAATGAATGAAAAGTTACACTAGCAGATGCAATTAAGCATTCTGTAAGCAGCCACATGGGTCGGGTGCTGACGCACCCCGCACAACGTTAGAAGACTAACTTGCACAAAGAAATAAGAAAAGAGAGAGAGAGAAGAGAGAAAGAAAGAAAAACTGAATTCCGTGAGTGAGTAAAAACTCACGCTTCAAGTTTTTCTCCCCTTTTTCTTTTCAACCTTGCGCCATTCTCCTTGAGTGGCGTGGATCGAAGCAATGACTAGCTGTGTTTCTGTATTTCGTGGGCCTAGTTGTTTGTCTGAGTATGAAGTATTTGGTGATGCCATTTGATGCGGCCCATGCTTCGGTCCGCACTTGTCATCTCTACCTGATTCTTCTCTGCCTAATTTGAGTGATATTGTGAGTCCTTTGTAACTGAAGTGGTACCCTTCCGAGTCTTTGTTTTTTGCATAACCTCGGCGTTCTCTGCAGTGGGTTCTTCCTCCTCTGCTTCCGATTCTTCATCCTCTGAGTCTGGGGGAATTGCCATCCTTTCCTCTGCTTCCCTTTCTCCTTCTTTTTACTGTTTACTTTCTTGGCTTCTGGGCAAGAGCTTTGCAGGTGTCGTGTGTGCCTACAGAGCCTACATCTCAAAGCTATGTTTTCATAGTCTAAAGCGTGTAACCAATTTTGCTGTTTGTAGATCAGCCTTATGTTGTCCGGCAGCCCTTTGCTTAGATCCACTTCCACACAAATGCGTGCGAAGGTGTATATCCTTTCATCAATCCTTTCCAGATCTGTTTTAATATATCTCCCTATGTTGTTCCCAATACCTTCCAGGACTTGTTCGCTCCAGAAGTGAAGGGGAAGGTTGTATAGGCACACCCAAACCGGTACTATGGATACAGTCATTTTGTTTGGGTTGAAATCTGGAAACCATGGGGTCATAAACAACCCTGTTGTTCCCCAAAACCACGGCCTAGCGCTGATGACTGTATCTCTGACTTCCTTGGATGTGAATCTTACTATGAAAAACCCCTTGGAGCATAGATGTATGTCACATTCCATGGTCCAATTGGTGAAGATCCAATGGAATAGATCCATTGGTTTAGGCGAAAAACTGTTAAAACGGCATATTAGGGCCTGCGTTACATAGGACTTTACCAAATCATCGATCCCTGTAGAGTCAAAGTTCAGAGCAGGGGTTTGCCCCAATTGATCTACAATGTATGGCTTGTGTTTATTTCTGCCGTGGTCTAGCGAGGGCCCTGAGTCTCTCTTGCCTTGTAGAATGTTTTTATAGGATAAGCCTCCCTTGGGTTGGTGCTGGGGTGCTGTTTTCCCCTTGCCTCCCCCTGAAGAGCTTGGCTGTCCCTGAGGGAGAGCCCCTCCTCTGAGCCTCAGGTTTAAAACAAGGATTGTTCCTCGGCTGATCTCATAGCTTTCCATTGTTCTACATTCCTGGAGTGACCACCTCCCACTAACCAAATGTTGAATCTGAACTCGGTATCCCATCTCTGTCCATATCTGCTATTTCAGCTGCAAGATGGTGCATCCTGCATGAACCCACACTAATCGGGTTTTCCCCTCAGGGGATTTAATAAATATCTGAAAACGGGTTGTTCTTACCAGCTCTGAATCTTCTAGATGTGGCCTCATTTTGGGTCTTCTTTCTTTATGCATGTCTAGATCTACAAACCCTCTGTTCGATCTTTTCTTGGAGCTACCGATCTGCTGCCTAGGGTCACGCATGTTGGCTGGATCCGGTAGATCTCGGCTGGATCTGCAAAGTTTTGGCCATTTCATTGTAAGAGGGGGTAGAACTTCAGCATGTAGACCCCCCTGCCATTGCTCTGTGCATTCTGGGATCGGCGCTTCCTGGTCCCTAAGTTCAATACGGCTTGGTGGCGCCTTTGTTCAAAGTAGTGGTTGAGCACCATGCTTCTCATCACCCAGAAAACCTCCTTGTTTAACCATGTACGGAGTTGGACTACCACGGAGCGCCTCATTGCTTGATCACGCTGTAATTTTTGCCGGAAGGAGCATTTGAAGAGTTCAAAACCCTCGGCATTTTCAGCTATCAATTTGATTGGAATACAAGAGAAAAAACCCAAATCATAGATCTCACCGGCTTTTTTGAACAGATCTCTAATGCCGTAGGTCCTCGGCATGCCCTTCCATTTCGAGATCAAAAAATCATATCTCCTTGAGGCAGAGAACTCCACAGATGCTTTGCCGTAGTGGTGTGGATGGGTTTGAGGCCCTTTACTGCGCCATTCCACGGAGAGGACAACGTGGATAATGACGCTCACCCCTTCAATCTTTGCATCAGTCCCGGCTGCGACCACCATCAGCTCGATGCAATAGTAAACCCTAGCACTCGCCATCCTATCCAAAAGTGAAGAGGACTTGAGTGGGTGGTAATAATTTAGTAGTGATGGAGGATAAGGGGTACCTTTAATTTTTTTTATAGTTATTAATAATTATAAAGTAATAATTAATTTTACTAATAAAAAAAAATATAAAGAAATTAATTAATTTATTATAAAATATAACTATATAGTAATAAATTAATTTTACTAATAAAGTATAATAGGTGGGTTTATTTTAGAATAGGGTTTTTAGAATATTAGTTTAATTGTTGATGACTATTGTTTTATTTTAATTAAATGAGTTTATTAAAAAAATATGGTGTGAACATTAGTTATGGTTTTTTGGTTATGTGGTATTACTAAGTCACCATAATAGTCCATGTTATTGCAATAATGAATCTTTACAAATTATGCATTTCATAGTAAAGTTAACCCAATATTCTTCCACATAAAAAGTTGACATTTATTTTAAATGTAACTATGCCCTTTCTATGTTTTTAATTAAATACATTTGCTTAAAAAAATTTCATGTTATGGTTTCTTGGGCACGAGGCATTACTAAGGCATGGCATTGGCCCATGATATTATAACAAAAATTATTCACAAAATAAGGATTTGAAGGGTAAAGTGTTGGTCAATCCCCATGGTTATGAATAATAATAATATAAAATATAGTTATCCTTTAGTTAATTTTTGTCCTTGATTTTATTTTTCACAATGTGAAATGCATCGCCACATAAATGTTTGGCATTTCTAGGTCCTCAAAAATAAAATGTTTATGTGGTAAAGTGTTGGTCAATCCACATGGTTAGGAATAATAATAATTTAAAATAAAATTATGATTTAGTTAATTTTTATCATTCTTTTTATTTTTGACAATGTAAAGTGTATCATGAGATAAATGTTTTGATTCTTGTCAAAGTCTACCAACATGTATGAAGAAATATGAAAATGTAAAATACTTTATTAAAAAAAAAAAGTGAAAAAGGAAAAATAAAAATGATTGCACCTAAAGATTTACAGATTATATTTATTATTTATAACTCAAGACTAATTAATAGTTTTTATTAATAAGATAGAACAAATTATAATTATTGTTTCTATTTATAACTATAAATTATTTTTTATTTATTAATGAAATTGTAGTAGTACTATTAGTGGGAACTTTTTGGAGTTTGGGGATGAATTTGTAGCCAAATTCTTAGAAAACAAATTGTTGCCAAATCTAGATTTGTATTGTTTAAATTGGTTTTGTGAATGCATATATGTATTCATCACCCCCCAAAAAAAACCTTGAGTAACTTCAATTGTGAAGAGTTCACCTATGAAACTTTTGATTTCAATGAATCCCATCGGATAGAGACAAATTAGATGAGAAAATAAGCCGGAAAACTTTCGAAAAAATAGACTTTAAACACTACTCCATACAATTAATTGAAATTAGAAAATCATAAATGGAAAATATTTTATACCTAACCTTACTACATTCTCCGTTAACTTAATTCCTTGAATTTCCTTTATTAAATACCTCCATAATTCAGAAGTCATGGGTTAAATTTCCGAGATAACCTCACGGTTAGCATCTTCTAGTTTGGCCCATGAGATGTGATAGAATGTGCAGTGAGAACAAGCCCTAAAAATACCACCCTGGAGAGTTAGAGTCTCCATGCTATGGATATGGAGTATACCATTTACGAGGGGGCATTGACAAGAACCATTTTAAGGTTGAGTCGGGATACAAAGGTTTAAAGGTTAACTTAAACTCGTCATAGATTAACAGCTTTGATTTTTGCGCTTAATTGGAACTAGGAAGTAATGTAAATGCATCTTTAATAAATGATTAGGTAACCAGTGATATTTTTTATTAATAAATAATTTAAAGTTACTCTTCATTAATGGTTAATGAACCAAACTGTTATAATTCTTTATTTTTAAATAATTAAGAGTTATGATTATTTTTGGTTTGTAATTACTAGATTGTAATTTACTAGATTTAAGGATTAATCTTTAATTTTAAAATAACTTGCTAAAAAATTATTAAATTTTAAAAGGTATTATAAGTTTTTATATTTTATTTTTATATAATTATTAATAATTCTAAAAATAATTAATTAATTTTATTAGTTAATTAAAATAATTAGTTAATTTTATTAATAAAATATAATAAGTGTGTTTATTTTGGAATAAGGTTTTCACAATATTAATTTAGTGATTGATGATTATTATTTTAAATGTAATTATTTTATTTTAACATTAGTTATGGTTTATTGGGTATGTAGTATTACTAAGTCATGATAGTAGTCCATGCTATTGTAATAAAAGTTGTTTACAATTTATGCATTTTATAGTAAAGTGAGCTTCTAGATAAAAGATTGAAACCATGCATTTTCTATGTTTTTAATTAAATAGATTTCTTTAACAAATGTCATGTGAACAAAAGAGTTATGGTATTTCTAGCATGTGACATTAACAAGTCATGGCTTTAGCCCATGATATTATAACAAAGCCTACGGTCAAATTAAAGATTACATTGCAAAGTGTTGGTAAATCATCATGGTTAAGAATAATAATAATATAAAATATAGTTATCATTTAGTTAATTTTTATTCTTTTTTATTTTATTTTTGACAATGTGAAATCTATGATGAGATATGTGTTTGTTATTACTAAGACATGGAGTTGGCCCATGACATTATAACAACCCTTATTCACAAATTAAGGATTTACATGATAAATTGTTGGTGAAGCCCAGTGGTTAAGAATAATAATAATTTGAAATAAAATTATGATTGATTTAATTTTTATTTTATTTTGACAATGTGAAATATATCATAGAAAAATTTTTTGAAGGAAAAATAAAAATGATTGGACCCAAAGATTTACAAATTATATTTTATTATTTACCATTGAAAATTAATTAATAATTTTTATTAATAAGATATAGCAAATTATAATTATTGTTGCTATGAGTTTCAGACTAATTTTCTAGTAGAATCACCCAAAAGAAATTGTGGCCAAATCTTGATTTATGTTGTCTAAACTAATTTTTGACTTCATATATGTATTCATCATCCCCCATAAACCTTAAAGGAACTTCAATTGTGAACAGTTCACCTATCAAAGTAGGTGATCGAGACAATTTATATGAAAAAGCCAAAAACTTTCCAAAATGTTGCCCTTAAACACTACTATTTAAAATTAATTGTAATTAAATAATCATAAATATAAAATAATTTTAACTCAACCTTACTATGTTATGGGTTAGGGTAATTTCTCTAGCTCCCATTGCTAAATAGCCTCCATGATTAAAAGGTCATGGGCCAATTATGGTGGATGAACTCGAGGTTAGGCTTAACTAATTTGCCACATATTTTAGAAAAAGAAATATTCAAAAATAATATATATATATATATATATATATATATATATATATATATATATATAACTAAACTTTCCATAAATGTTCCATAAGATCTCATTTCCCTATTTTTTGAGGTCAAAGATCCACATAAATTATAGGGAAGTGAGAACAAGGACTCTAAATACCACCATGGAGAGTAGTCTCCATGCTATGGATATGGACTATTTCATTTAAGAGGGAGCATTGAGAAGAAGGATTTTAATGTTTGAGTCCCCATAAGGAAATTTAATGATACTTCAACTCATGCTAGATTAACAAAATTGATTGTTGCCCTTAGTTGGACCTAGGAAGGAATGTAAATGATTCTATTTACTTCTTTAATTAAGGATAAACAAAATAATGATATTTTTTTA
>APFE030904466.1:0-11957 GCA_000404065.3 Pinus taeda
ATTCATTTTATTGTATATTGTATATTATATTTCCCATATTATTTTGTGTGTGTGTGTGTGTGTGTGTGTGTGTGTGTGTGTGTGTGTGTGATGGGTGTACACGCATTAAGTACCCCACTCAATATATCCATTATATTTTTTTTGTGAGTTAGGTATTTACTTGGTACTTTCCATAATTAATTCATTTAATCATTACTTAGACATTTTCATAATCAATTAGGGTATATTAGTGCAGTGCATGTGATGCATGCATATGTAGTTATCATATGCATGCCTTGTACGCATGATAATATTCCTATGTTGCCTGTGATTCGATATGGGTCCTTTCACCGCATGCATAAAGAATATGACAATGTTTTCTTCAAAAAGGTTGAGTTGAAGAAGGAGATCTCAACTAAAGATTGTGGTAGGGAGGGAAACATATGTATCTGATCTGAAGGGAAGATGTTAAGGAACAATGTTCAAAACTTGATTGCTTAGTCGATATCCTGAAGGGATATGTTCAAGATATGAAGGACAAGGTCAAGGTCAACCTACAAGTTTGAGACCTCTATATACCTCCATTATGGGCTCATGGTCAATGTTGGGGAAAGATGATGAAATGGATTAAGAGCTCAGATTGGATTGGTATGTTTTATCCTTAGTAAAGAAAAATATTATAGTCAACATCTAAGGGAGGTTCTCGACATTTCAGGAAAGTATAGTACAGCACCTCTTAATTCATCTATGGATTCATTTACTTTTCAAATTATGGAATAAATTGCAAGTTTTCATTGGAATAAAAGTAGAAGGTTATTTGAAGTGTTAGGATTGTCTCTCTATCAAGTGATTTCAATTTGTTTAGAAGGATTGTGAGTAGGGATTCCCCTTATGTCCAATCATGTGAATCTATTCATTTTGTTTATATGGATAATATTATTGATGAAGGGGATAGTAGGGTCACATTGAACATCTATATGAAGGGGAGAGGGAATTACCTTTTACAACCAAAGAGGGGATTGAAACCACCAATTTTACCAACTTTTGATGGTATGGGTTTGAATTTCCCAAAAGACCTGTGACTTTTGATTTTAGGGAGAAATTAAAATTTGAGACTAGATTAGGATATAAAAATTAAATAAGTGGAACCTCGGATTTGAGTTCCCCCTCGAAACACGATTCTATTGATGCCTCCCAAGCCAACACATCCTAGAGCATTAATGGATGGGGCTTGGTGGTGATTTTCCTTTGTCAACCTCATAGATCAGATTTAATGCAAAGGAGAGGGTGACAGATGGATGAAGACTTGGAATTCATACCTTGCTTGGGATATGTAATTAGATGTTATACCTCGAGGTACACTCATTTTTGCACTCAAACCACTCTAAAAGTGGTTGGTCTCTATTGCATTTGTAGAGTAATGAAGGTTGAGAATTTTGGCACTAAGGGCAGAGCCTTTTCTTACTTGACAGTTATGCTCCACGAATGATGACACACTAGGAGAGGAGGGTGAGAAGAGGTCATCATCCCCCCCCCCCACAATTGAATGTCCAAGGGATGGAACATTTTGATGAAGATTTACCACAACATATCAGACACTTGGTCCAACTATGGAAGTGCATGAGCTTAGGAAAGTTAGTAATGGTCACAAGGTAGTTAGGAAATTTCTTCCTCATCATCTAAGGGATTAGGAAGAGGTCCTATGTGTCATGGAAGGCATAATTGTAGACATATATTTCGATCTAGTCTAGGCTCAGTCGAATTTGCGAGTCCTATCAAGCGCTCTGGGAATTCAATTCCCTCCTCCACCCATTCCTCTTACTTTTTCCAATTCACTAGATGATTCGAATAATTCAAACTTGATCAATCAAGGAACCAAGTCTCCTAGCCCTAAAAATATACAGTGTTAGAAAAAGAAGGAAAAGAAACCAAATAATACAGGCTCTTCCAGCCATGTGGGGAAGGAGAAAACTATTGCTGGCAAGACATTTATTGTAGACAATCTGAAAGGTGACACCTCACAGAAGGAGGCCAACAACATCATAGGTGGAGCCTTTATTGAGTGGGAATGACCTCCATGGTTTCTACAAGGCTATGATGGCCCCTTCCATTATCTCTCTCAACATGACTAGGATCGCTAACAATCTCCATGAAAGGCTTTCTCATCTTTCACTATTTTTCTTTTTTTCTTATGGTCTTTTATTGTCATTGCCTATCAAAATTTTGCTACTCTTGTTTTTGGTATGGGTTTATGATGTCAAAAACTAGTCTTATGCCTCTCAGGGAATTCATCTAGTTTCCCACTTAAGGGCAGATGGTCCCTCCCAATCATGCTCTAGGCTAGGAAGGTTTTTGTATCTAGAACACACTATCTCGTACATAGATGGCTCATGTTTATGCATGAATGTAATCTGTGTAACCTTTTGATAATCTAATGAAATTTTGCTTGCTTACAAAAAAAAACAATTAAAGAAGTGAATCAAGGTAAACAAGGGGTTGATTACAAGGGCACTTAAAGCAGGTTTAAACTAGTCCTTAGTATCCTAATGAAAGTAATTTTAGTTAATATGAGAGTCATATTGTGGTATGCCAAGAGACTAGGCCTCATACAATTGTTGTAGTTAGATGAATAGAAAATAGTTATGGTATAAGAGATAATAGGAAAGAAAGGCATGTTAATTTTTGAACTAAAAAATCCTTTAGGGTAATGGTACTTTCATACTTTAGATTCATAATGGTTTTCAAATAGTTTAATCACTAGTTGGAATCATAATGTATCCATTATGAATACATTCTATGTTCATTTAGGGATTTTCATATAGATATAAAATTAAAGTTTGGGCGCGATTATGATTTTACTAAGTGTATGCACCTTATGAGAGTATACAAATATACTAAGAAATATGTTTTATTTTGGGTGTTTTAAAGTTGATATCCTCATTATTTGGAGGGGGGGGTGGTAGACTTAAATATTACTTTGAACAAAAGGAATATATGGGGGTCCAATGCTAGAGTGGGTAGATTAGTTGGATTCTTGCATAACTTGTTTATTCAAGTAGATGTTATGGAAATTGAGCCTATTAAGATTAATCCAAATTGGAGAAATAATGTACCAAGGGTAGATTGTGTCTCCAAGAAGCTTGATAGGTTTTTTATCCATGGATATTTCCTATAGAAAGCGGAAAGGTACCATTCATGGGTAAGATCTAATATGTTCTTAGATCACTTTCCATTGTTTTGAATTGGATAAAATGATCCAACCCCAAAAATTCCTTTCAAGTCTAATCCAAGATGGTTAGTGAGCAGTGGTTTCAACATCTAGTGAAGGTAAATTAGTTGAGGCGTGATCCTTCAAAGGGGGGAATTCGCTGTGAATATTTTGTGAAGGTTTTGAAAAGAGTTAAGGAAGTTGTGGTTGGTTGAGCAAGAAAGAGATGCTTAACTCAAAGAAGTGGAGAAGAACTTAAAATTACTTTTATGTACTAATATATGATGTCATATTAATAATGAGGATAAGTTAATTTTGAAGTAATTGGAGTGAAAAAGGGTAAGGTTACTTCTGTATGGGGGAAGGGAATGCATGCTTAAGACTAGGGCCACTTGGATTAAACTAGTGGATCAAAATACTAATTTTTTCACAAATTTTCCGACCAAAAAAGGAGTGTTAATACAATATTGGAGCTATTTGATAGAGAAGGGATTAAGGTCAACAACATTCAAAATTTTACTAAATTAGGAGTGCAACATTTTGAGGAGTTGTTTAAAGAACTAGAGAAAGAAAACGTAAAAGAAATTCTCAAGATGCATCTTATTTCCCTAGCTTGGTTAGAGAAGAGGAGAATGACAGGATGTATAATGTAGTCACAAGGTAGGAACATCTTTATCTTCTTAACTCCTTTAATAAATAGAATTCCAAGCCCAGATGGCTACACTATGGAATTCTATATTGAGTTTTTTTTAACTTTTTGGGTGAGTACATACTCATAGTTATTGAAGAAGTGAGAAATTGTAGGAGAATACCAATATATTTTAGTTCCACTTTTACTATTCTCATCCCAAAAGTGGCTTTTCCTAATATTTTGATTTCTTTAGGGATATCTCTCTATGTAATTGCATTTACAAAATTATATCCAAGGTCATTGTATCTAAACTAAAGATTGTCCTCTTAGAGGTTATCTCATCTGGGAAATTTAGGTCATCATATAGGAATATGATACATAAAGTTATAAGATTAGCGCAAAAGGAACTTCACGCTATCAACACCTCACATATTCTAGCAATCATGATCAAGTTATATATTTCTAAATTGTATAATAGGATCTCAGTGTTATCCATTCACCTATTCCAAGTGGCATATCTTTTGCATAAAGACTCTGATTAAGGTAAATCTTGTGCCACTAGAAAGGTATATGTGTGTAGAATGGAAGTTACTATGGGTTTCCACGCTTAAGGAAAAAAAATACCCCTAAAAAAATCATTTAATGCCTTAAATTACTTCTGAAAGGTTTCAAACCCTAATTTTCCAAATTGGGACCCACTAGTAAAAATGAACTTGTGAGTTGATTCCTCCACTTCTTCCACTTTGAAATAATCAAGATGGATGGAAAATAATATAATGATCCAATATATATGAATGGGTGAAACTTCACACCCTATCCATGGAGATTTGGATAGTACAAGAACTTACAGTGATTAGGAATTTCCTTAGTAAGACACTTCTAACTAATAATAGCTTTTTGACTAGTAATGATAAGTATTTGTATTTTTATAATCAAGATACATGTTAATATTGGTATTTATGAGTTGATGGATTTTATAATAGATTTTAAAAAATAGTCCTAGATTATGAATTATCGGAGCATCCCATTTAGATGCACAAGGTGCCATGCTTATGACTACATGCATAAAGACTATGACAAGGTTTTCTTCAAAAAGGTTGGGTGGAAGAATTATATCTCAACAAAGGATTGTGGTAGGGAGGGTAAACGTATAGAGCTGATCCAAAGGGGAGACGTTAAGGAACAACATTCAAAAGTCAATTACTTAGTCGATACCTTAAACAAATATGTTCAAGAGATACAGGACAAGGTGAAGGTTGACCTACAAGTTAGGGACCTATCTATACCCTTGATTATGGGCTCATGATAAATGTTGGGGGAAATGATGCATTGGATCAAGAGCTCAGAATGGATTGGTATGTTTTATCCTTAGTAAAGAACAATTGTTCTAAGCAACATCTAACAAGCGAGGTTCCTGAGATTTCAGGGAAGTATAATACACTACCTCTTAATTCATCTATGAGTCCTTTACTTTTCAAAATATGGAATAAATTGACATTTTTCCATGGAATCAAAGTAGAAGGTTATTTGAAGTGGTAGGATTGTATCTTTATAAAATTATTTCAATTTGTTTAGAAGGATTGGGAGTAGGGATTCCCCTTATGTCCAATCATGTGAGTCTATTCACTTTGTTTATATGGAGAATTCTATCAATGAATGGGATAGTTGGGTCACCTTGAAAACCTATGTTAAGGGGAGATTCAATTACCTTTTACAACCAAAGAGGGGGTCAAAACCACTAGTTTTACCAGCTTTTGATGGTATGGGTTTAGAATTCCCAAAAGACCTAGTTTTTTATTTTAGGGAGGAATTCAAATTTGAGACTAGATTAGGAGATAACAATTAAATAATTGGAACCCAAAATCTGGGTGCCCTCTCGAAACACAATTCTAATCATGCCTCCCATGCCAAGGCATCCTAGAGCATTAATGGATGGGGTTGGGTGGTGCTTTTCCTTTTTCAACCTTGCAGATCACATGCAATGCAAAGGAGAGGGTGGTGGATGGAAAAGGAATCAGCCTTCATACCTTACTTGGGATATGGAACTAGTAATTATACCTCATAGGGACATTCATTATTGCACTCAAATCAATCTACAGGTGTCTAGCCTTTGTTTCATTTGTCAGGAAGTGAAGGTTGAGGAGTTTGTTACTGAGGGCAGAGCCTTTTCTAACCTAATATTTATGGTTCGTGAATGAAGATGCCCAAGAGAGGAGGGTGAGGAAGAGGTTGTTATCCTCCCCCTCCATGGCATGGCCAAGGGGTGGAACAATTCAATGAAGATTTTCCACAACATACCAGATGCATGGTCACAACTATGGAAATGCAAGAGCTTAGGAACACCGTTAATGGTCACTGGGCAATCACAAAATTACTTGGTCATCATCTAAGGTGTTAGGAAGAGGTCATACGTGTCATGGAAGGCATAATTTCAAAAATAGATTTCCATATAATCTAGGCTTGGTCGGCTTTGCGGATCTTGTCAGGTGCTCTGGGAATTCAATTACCTCCTCCACCCCCTACTCCAAATTCCTCCAACTCACCAGATAATTCAAATAATTTAGACTTGATACATAAAGGAACTAGGACTCTAGACTTGAAAATCTAGGGTATCGGAAAAAGAATGACAGGCAACAAAGTAATCCAGGTGTTATACAGAATATACAACTGCAGACAAAAGTCTCTTCCCTAGGCCTAGTAGACTGACCTAGAACAATAGAAAGTAAAGGGCACAATGTCTTCCTTAAAGTAATTGAATGATAGGATGAGTCCTACCTAGAATCTGTCGTAAGCTTTGCTCCTTCCTCAGCTTGTACACTCCAATCCTATCTCTGATTACTATAATTAGAACCTACGTAATCAACTAAGACAAGCCAAATATCTACAACATATATGTATAATAATCCAATCACTTCATTCAATAGATGAACATGTTATTGAAATACATGAAATCATAACATTATACATAGGAAAACAATCTACTCTTTGTATTAATAGAAATGGAGAGAGTCACAACCAAAAATAGGAGTTAATCTTGTACAAGAGCTCCCCAAGTTGACTTATCCTTTTCTTGCCATAATGTATGCCTCTATGTCACCCTAATGCATGGAATAATGACTCTCAAAGTAACAACATGAGGTTATAATCAATCTCCAAAATCCAACCCCTTGTCCATGGATGGTTGTAAATAAATAGATGAGGGAGGTAGTTCATGAATTCTTATCCATTACCAATCTAAGCTTGAGATCCACTTGAGATGGGAAGGTGACCTCAAGGGATAATAGGTGAAAAATCCAAGGTAGGATCAGATAGAATTTGCGACTCTTATCTAAGGTAAATGGTTGAAACAACCTCAAGAAGCTTCTGGAAGAGGAAGCTTCGAGGTTCTTTTTATTTTTCCAAAATTTCTAGAATCAGCACACCCCCAAGACTAAGAAACCTGTTGGTGATCATCATAGATGAAAAGAGGTTCAACCTAGTGGTTAACGTTGGTCCTGTCAGCTTCCTGCTGTAGCAGGTATTCATTTTTCATGAATGGCATTTCACAGGCCAAATATGTCGTACTTTGCTTGCTGCAATGCTCCATATTTGCTCAAACAGTCTCCAAATGAAGAAGGCTACTTCAAAGTTCATCTAATTACCTTCAAAGTTTTGTAAATTTATCCCGGTATCGCTACTTTTAGTTAAAGGGAGGTCCAAACAGTTTAATCTTGGTCTCCCTAGGTTTAAATTTCCTGTTTTAAAATATAGAGATTGTAAATCTGTCCAAACAGTTTAATCTTGGCAGATTCTTAGATAGGTAGAGAAACAGACGAGCTCAACAGCTTAATCTGAGCTCCGGTAGAGATAAGGGTAGAAAGTAGATAGGAAAGCATCAAAAGAAAAAGAATGACGGGTTTGCAAGTCTAAGTGCACCCCCAAGCAAAAGAAGAAAAAATGCTAGGCAAGTAGGCTGGGTAGGTAGATCTGAGGTTGTTGAATTGCTTACCAGTTCCAGGTTTTCAGGTATAATATCATGCAGAACATAATCAGCAAAGATTTGTAAGCAAAAGGCTCAATAGAGGTATAACTGACTCCCCTTCTCTATTTTCCCCAATCATTAACTAACTTCCCCAAAAGAGGTCAAGATCTGCTTGGCACCTCTTAAGTTCATCATCTCCATAACACTGGCTTGAGTAAAGATTTGCTTTATTCAAAGTTGTTCCATATTTTCTCCCAAAGTATGGTCCTACCCCCTCGCAACAGCCTAAGCTCTCCCGAACTTAGCGCTTTCTTACCATCTCCATATTAACCACTAACACTATTATTTAGCTCCCTATTCTTCCCATCCCCTTACTAATATTATGTAAAATTCCCCTATGTAATATCCCTCCCCCTGGTTGAAAAATAACCGTAAGTACTCCCAGGAATTGCTCAGTTTATCTGAAACTCAGCAAGAGCCCCTGACCTCCAAAGCCACCTTCCAGATACAACGGACTCCTTCCAAAGTATAAAATCCTTCCGAGGTAGTCGGACCCCTTCCGAAACCTCAAATACCCTTCACACCCACTTACCTGCTCTTTCCTCCTCAAAAGCCGTTTTCGCATCGCACTTTCGCACTCTCACCTTCATGAAAAACATCGCCCATCCGTCCCCCGCCGATGTGATATTGCGATATCGGCGATCGGCGATTACAAACGCCGAGTGTCCAACCCATTCGCCCATCCGTCTCCGCCGATGCGATATTGCGATATCGGCGAACGGCAGTCGCAAGCGCCAAGTCTCCAAACCAATTTCCTCCTCGTTCCCCACCGACGCGATATCGTGATATCGCATCGGAGTCTCTTCACCACAGTACCTCCAGTATCCCACCACATCGCTCTGTACCAGGGACCCACAAGATGACGTCATCCGCCGTACAGTCGACGCCATGCCTACGTCAGCATCCAGAAATCCGAAAAAAGCTTCGCGCAGGAAGAAAAATCGCATTTCGGAGCTCCAGATCAAGAAACAGAGGCAGTTTCCGATGACGGGAAATAGGCCATTTCGAGGAATCTTTAGGGAATCTTCTGATTGCCGAGCCCACTGCGTGCCGAAAAAGCCCGAAAATCGCCCGATCGTGCCAGAGGATCCGATTTAAAGACAACAGCAGATCATTCACAGAGTTTAAAGTGTATCAGATCAAATCAGCAGGCATCAAGCGTGTCAAAGAGTATCAGTCGACGGCGGAATCCATCAATGTAGCGGCAAAGTGTATTAGCGAATATTTTGAGCAGTGGCTCGAAGCAAGAGAAAATTGAATATCTTCCAGCAGATTCATCAAAGGAGAGCGAAACCACTTGAAGCTCTCAAATCATAATTATTGCACATTCAATTCACACCAAAGCCGAACTGCAGCCCCAAAGCACAATCATTCAGTAGCACCGCATCTGGTCCCCAAGGGCCACCTCGTCACCTGTTCCGATCCAGCTGCCCCCAGCGCAGCCAAAAAGATTTACCTACATTTAATTCCAGCAGCATTTAGATTTTTGAAGAGTTCTAAGCAGACCTGTCAGGGTCATTTGTAATAATGTCTTTCCGATATTTTGTTTATAAATACAACCCCAGGCTCTGTTGTGAGGGGTTGGTTGGTTGGTAGTAGTTGTTGGTCAGTCTTCTTTCCAGCATTTTCTCTTAGCAAAAACTCGCACTATAACTGTCATAAATTTCCATAATCAAAGACTGCTGAAAGCATGGATTGCGAAACAACTTGATGTTTTCTCTTGGCCAAGGTATGATCACGGAATTCCTGTGCTTCTACATGATTCAATAAGTGTTCCTCTCCCCTGTTTTATTTTATGTTCTTATCGCCTTTCCACCTTCTAAATCGCAGGAAAAAAGAATAGCTTAAGATTTGTTTAAATACACCTTAAGTTCAATTTCTGCGTTTTTCAATGTTTTCTTCAGAGACAGTTATGAGCTTGTATTCTTAAATGATTTGGTTTACGTTGTTTCTTTCACATATGAGTGTATGTCTTAGGAATTCTTAACTGCTCCGGGATCCCACTCATCCACTTCTCCTCTCTGTCAGCATGATGAAATGATTCTCCTTTGCCTTTCATCCCTGATGGTCATTCTGTACTTTCAGCAGACCCAGTATTGTATCATGTGTGGTTATCCTGCTCCGTATCCCCTTGTGACCAAGAAAACACTCGCATGCCTCAATCTGTGACTCCATGCCCAATGATTTGAAACTTATAACACCTTACTATGCCTCTTCGTTCGAGAATCCTACCTTTTTCCCAATCACAGCCAACATTCCCTTGAAGTCAGAAAGCTAGCCTAAAATCATCAACTAAGGTTGAATCAATAGGAGAGAGCCCTCTCCGATTGCAGGTGGGCTAGAACCTGCAATCAGAAGATTGATTTGTGGTTACCTCCGCCGTATCCCTACTAGGAGCATAGGGACAACCTGAGTGATAACATAATGGCGACTCCGCTGGGGACCTCCTCAGATAAATTAATGCAACCAGTCTGCAGCTCTACAGTGGAAGAAACCGACTTGTAAAAGCCTCGGTCGACCTGTATCTGTGCACTCCATTGGGGGTTCAAGCATTTTGTTAATCTTCAAACCCCACTGGAGGATGTGCTCCTATTTTTCAAAGCTTGTCATGCTTAGTTCTGATCTTTGATGGTGGACAGAGATCAGGCACTTCAGAGTCTAGACATCCACCTGGCGACTCCACTTCAATTTCAATCAAAGGCTCCACTGAGGAACGAACCAAATGTTACAGCCAAGTGCCCCATGTGATAACAAAAAGAGAGAATGACCGAATCTTGGGAGGAACTTCCTTTAGAAGAAGCTTTAGAAAAATGCAGAGAAAGTTTATCATAGTTTGAGCTTAATGAAGAATTTTTCAGAGCGGTATTGTCAAAAATACTAGGCGACCGGAATAAAATTTTCCTTAAGTTTGTTGTGGAAAAATATGAGAATGAAATTGAACTCTTGGGAGCTCAAATTCAGTCTTATGTTTTCCGCAGCCCTCAAGAGTTTTACCAAAATCTTCCTCCCCCAGTTCACAGGGAAATAGTGTTGTCTCCTGAATTACAGTTTGAGTATGATTTGGGTTCCAAGGGAAAATCAGAAGGATTATCGGCTAGGGTCATTACCGAAGATGTAGCTGATCCTTCCGACCCAAAGAACCCGGAATCATGCCTGAGCTTCCATGCCCATATTCAGGAGGGAACACTGTTGCCTGAGGACCTGCAGATTCTGTGTGATCTAGGTTCCAAGGGAAAGGCAGAAGGATCATCTGCTAGGCTCATTACCGAAGATGCAGCTGCTCCTTCCGACCCTGAAGGGCCGGAAACATGCCGAAGTCTTTCGTCCTCAACTCAGGAGAAGATGCTGCTAAATGTTGATTCACAAATTATGCACGATTCTACTGCCAAGACAGAACGGTCGACTGCCAGGCTCACCACCGATGACGCAGCCGCCCTGTCTGTCCAAGAAGAAGCAGAAGAAGTTCTCTCGCAGGGTAAGTTCATCGATCCAATCGCTGATTACATGGAACTTCGGCTGAGCACAATTTTGTTAACGGGTTTTTTCAGTGAAGACCGTACGCTTAAGCAGCAAGTAATGGAGGCCACAATTTTGGTTGTAAAAGCATATGCCCGGATGATGCTTTTGCGTTCAGTAACGATCAGTCAACAAGATCATCTCATTTCACAGTTGCTTAAATGGCTGCACTGGTTGTTTTATTTTACCTAACGGCAAAGTAACTACTGGTTAGGGTAGGTAGGTAGGAGAAATAAAGCGACCGAGAAAACAAGTTTTGCAGAAGACAACAAGAAACTAAAATCCAAGGCATTCTGGCCTGCTATTCTTGACTCCTCACAAGGATAAGCCATCCCCGAGTGGAGCCACTGTTAGCTTCCTGCTGCAGCAGGTATTCATTTTTCATGATTAGCATTTCACAGGCCAAATATGTCGTACTTTGCTTGCTGCAATGCTCCATATTTTCTTAAACAGTCTCCAAGTGAAGAAGGCTACTTCAAGTTCATCCGATTGCCTTCAAATTTTGTAAAGTTATCCCGGTATCGCTATTTTTCAGTTAAAGGGAGGTCCAAACAGTTTAATCTTGGTCTCCCTAGGTTTAAATTTCCTGTTTTAGAATATAG